>VWZY01008685.1:127984-139962 GCA_013399075.1 Chloroceryle aenea | reverse complement strand
ACACACACACACAAAACCCCGTGTCTAACAGCTTTACCATATCGAACTTTAAAAAGTCGCTTGTAGAAGGGTGTTGGATTTTTTTTTCTCTGCTTGCTTCAGGCAGTGCTGCTGCTTAGAAGTTACGACACCAGGCACCATCACTTTGAAAACAAACCCAGGCGGCGGGGAGCAGTAAAGGGCTTACAACTTGGGGGGTTTTATTGCCCCTCAAGCGTCGTCCGCGAGGACGCTGCGAGGTGCTGGGTGGAGGGGACGGATGGTGTCCCAGCCACCTCNAGAGCTCCAAAAATACTGGGAGTGAAGTATGGCAGGAAAGCGCTGCTCACGTCGCTCGTTACCATGCGTGTTGGGGAAGGAGGAGGAGGTTTTGTTAGCGTGCGCTTCCAGAGCACAGCAGCCCCCCCTCCCACCTCCAGGAAAGATACAGCAGCCGATTACAGAAAGGTAATGTCCATAAAATTAAGTTTTTCATGCTATTCTACTTTCCAGTACTATAGGCTCGAATCGCTTCGACCGCTTCCGATTGATAGTCGAGGAGAGGCGACGCCTCTGGGGGGTTTTAGGCACTTTTTTTTTGGACAAGGGAGTTGTTTTGTTGGTTTTTGGCGGTCTGTCCCACGCCACCCCCTCCCCGGCCCCCGGCGAGGGAAGAGTTTCTACTCTAGGTCCAATTGGTGGAGTTCTTCTTTTTGTTTCCTCCCCCCTCTGGGTAATTTCCTATGTATAAAGCGACAAAGGAAATGTTTAATCGAAGAGTAGAGGAGCAGCCGGACTCGGCAGCCTGGCAAGGCAGAAGATGGCTCCTTAGGAATTAAAACTAATCTCACAATTTAAATTTAGACCTTTTTTTTTTTGAAGTATACGAAGGAGACACAAATATAGGCTCTCAATCTGTTTAAAAATTGCATTCACATCGTGGAAAATTTTCTCATTTATTAAAAATATCACATTTTGAGACTAGAAACAGTAAAGTGCATGAAAAGTTTAAAATATAAATTCAAGAAAATCTTATAGCAGCAAAAAAGCAGAATAAAGAAAAACTTAAAAACACAGACACAACCTTTTCCTATCACAGGCACATTATTTGTTTTGGGTTGTTGTTTTTTTTTTTGCTGTTTTTTAAATGTTAAGCAGCCAACCAATTTTTCCAGAAAACTGCATTCTGTTTTAATGCCTTTCGAGGCACAAAGTTTACAACTGGCCACCTGGAGCATAAAAAGGAAAACAAAATCAAAAGACAGTAAAGAAGAGGTTTTTCTCAACACATCCAAAGAGCATTAACAGTTGGGAATGAACCAGCAGCTTTTTGAATTCAACCCTGCCCGACAACGGGAAAGAAAAGTCATTAAAAAAGTGTGATGGGTATTTGGCAACTAGGGACAGGAAAAATAAGCCGAGGACCGGCTGCGGCGGCTCCCGCCGCGGAACAAGCAGGGAGAATGTGGACCTGGAACTGTGTCACAGGTACTGAGCCCTCTTTGGTTTTTTGCTATTAGTCAGACGAGGGGCAGGGCCACGCTGCTCATTTATATTTAAGTGCTTTGCTAAGGTGCAGAATTTATTCTGGGTGCAGAGCTCAGTGTCCGTCTCGGGTTCAAACGGACGGCGTTTCTAATTTTTTTTTCCCTAGGGAGCAGCAAGAGTTTCTCTTTGTGATTTTCTTTCTCCTCAAAGGTTGGCTCGTTTTGCCACGTTCTGGGGAAAAAAAGCATCAGCTGGAAATACGTTCAGAAGCCAGTTTGAAATCTCTTTTGTCCGCTGAGAAGTGCAGCTTCCCACCGGAAAGGAAAAGCTCGCCAGCTTCAAAAAACCCCACCAGCAAAAAATGAAATTAAAAAACCCGGAAAGGGAAGAATTATACTTTGGTTCCAGCCCTAGTGCCAAACAATACCAAGATGCACCGAAAATGTGCAAAATCTCCTATCAAACACATAAGGAAAGGAGCTCGAGGAAGCAGCTTAAGGTTGGCCATACTTCACTCCTATATACTTTGATTTACAAGTGTACAGGTCCGTAACAACAGGTCCGTGCCCTCCCAAGGGGCAGGGCTCCACTACCTCCGGCCCGGCAAGTGCACCCCGTTGACAAGAGGCAGGAGCGGAGGATGGAGTTCTAGTTGTGTTAACAGTGAGAAGTGGTCTGAAGGGATGTGAGGGTGTGGACACCCAGTGATGTTGTTGTCAACCAGCCACTGAGGGTCCAAAGGCCCCAGGACACCAAGCACGTTCATGTGAGTGTTGGAATAGAAAATGTAGTCAATCACACCCTAGGGAGAAAGAGAAACACGACAGTGAGAACACGCCTCGCGTCCGGCAACCGCGCCTCGACCGCCTTCTGCCTGCGGCTCGCGGCACGGGGCGAGGGCAAGGAACGCGCGCGTGGCCTTTGCCTTCCCAGCGCCGCGTCCGCTCTGGCTTAAGTCACCGGACGGAGCCGGGTCGGAAGCTTAAAAAGTGCCAGCAAATCAAGGATTTGTGGGCGGAAGGAAAAGCGTCCGGCGAGCGTAGGAACCGGTGGTGAAGCGGTTACAGGAACAGAGGGAAAGACGGCCAACGGTCAGAGAATTAGGGCAGCGTCCTGGGGAGCCCAGGCCAGCGTCTGCCATATCTGAAAAATCGCTGCTTACTTTGAAATCAAAAGTGTAATTGGTGTAAGGCATCAAGTTGTTTTCGTAGGCGCTCTTGAGTTGGAAGCCGTGCGTGATCCTGCCTTCGGAAGCCCCGTTCTTTCCGTTGCCGCTGAAGTTCATCAGGCACTCGTTGTAACGCAGCTCCTTGAAGTCCTTGTGGTTGTCGGCCACTATGCCGTTGCTTAAGTATTCCACTACACCTGTTTGCAAAGGAAAGGGTTCAGGGAGGCACCTGAATCTTACAGCACTCGGGGAACGCCGGCCTCCGAGTTCAAAACCCAAACGCCCGGCGTGAAGCCGCAGCAGAGGAGAGACGTGGGCATTTATTTAACTCTTTGAGATCTGTTTGTGCTTTTCTACGTCTCTGCAGGAGCAACCAGCTTTTCCGGAGCGCCCAAGGGATCACGGAAAGCAGTGGACTCGGGTTCTCTTCGGACAGATTTTGACAGCCGCTACTAAAAAGGCTTCGGCCAAACCTGTCCGGGGTGGGGAGGTGCAAACCGCCCCGTCACCCTCCGAGGAAAAGAGGTAAGGTAAGAAAAAATAAGGGAGGGAAGTTACAACTTACAGCCAAACCAGTCTTACCTGAATCGGGCAACGAGTTGAGATCCGCACACAGCACCAGAGGGATGGAGTTAGGATCTGCTGTTGGGCTGCCGGGCCTGCTGGAGGCTTTCTCGAGGATATTTTTCAGTTCCGAGACAAACATCATCGTCTGAATGAGTTTCACATCCGAGTACTCAGGGTCCCAGTGCATGTGGGCATTGGCCACAATAAGCAGCTGCTTGTCCACGTGAAGTGCTTTCATACCTTTGTGTACAAACACAGTTATGTCAGGGAGGGGCCGACCGGGTGCCTACGGAAGATTCCCCCCCGTTAACGTTCGGGGTGTCACTGCTAGGGACTCCCAAGGCAGACAGCAGCAGGTGGACGTACTTTCCTCGCTGGAAAAAAGGCATCACCCGAACCGTTGCTCCCTTCCCAATCAGCAGTGCTGAAGTAATATTACTGGACTAAACCTCTCTGTATCTGAGGAATAATGCACTAAAGGACGGGGCATAAAGTCACAGGCAGCTCCCTCCAGCCCTGCAGCTGAGATGTCCTGGCAACAAGCCATCAGAAAAACCAGATGCGGGGACAGAGCAGGGTGGCAACCTGAAGTACGTTGAAATTGCCGCCCGCGTCCGCGCAAACTTAATGAGAATGGGACAGGCAGTCAATGGAGGGGCAAGAAAAGATACCTGATAATCTCCTCCTTCCACATCAGTACATCAGCACTGTCACATGGAAGGATTCAATCAAGGGGATAGAAAGAGAGTTGAAAATAGAAGTTGAGCATTACTGACAGTTGCTGGTAAGAGCATTATGCATGTAAACACACTGACCTTGGGAAAGCTCTGTTCTTCCAGGAGAATTGAACAGAATAAGCAAGCAGGGACAAAAGGCTGGAAGGAGAATGCTAAATGCTGGGCACCCGGCCACCAGCTCAGCCAGGCCCAGAAAGGCCGTCAGCGGTGTCCTGCCTGAGCCCCCGACGGGCCATCGTTTCTCAGGGGAGCACGGCGAGCGGCGCTGGCTCAACCATGAGTATTTGGGTCACACCTCAACGTGGACCTGAGTAGCCCACGAGAGAGCCCCGCGGTCGTACTCACTTGCTCCAAAGAGTTCTTTGTGCACCTCTAACACCACGGCAACGCCGATGTTGTCCTTCGTCATCACTCTGTTTAGCATAGCTTCGGAACCTTCCGAGTTAGCCATGGCCACCTGGTTGAACTCCACCGTGTGCTTCTGCACCAGCGTGAATCTGGCGAAGTCAAGAGGAAAAAAAAATCAGACTGGTTTCTTTCTAACCACTTGCTGCTGTTCTTTAGTGGCCTGCAATTGGTTTTGCAGCCCTTGACAGCCTTAGGATGCCCGAAAATGCCTTGCTTCAGGACAAGCTGAAGGCTGCCTCTAGAAAGGGTGCTGGTTTTAGGGTTTGTGCACTAAGGAAAATAGAAAAGAGTATTGTAAGGCTTCTCTTGAGAGCCACAGTGTAATAACTACTTCTCTACAGACCCTTGTTATTAGCTTTGAGGTTTGAAAAACACCCGTTGATTTTCACAGACTTCCTCCATTCCAAACCAGTCGAGCTGTGTTTCACAGCTGATCTGAAAGCCCTAGTTTTGTGTCTGGAAGCAAGGAAAATGTACTCGTGT
Organism: Chloroceryle aenea; assembly: GCA_013399075.1. Lineage (NCBI taxonomy): Eukaryota > Metazoa > Chordata > Aves > Coraciiformes > Cerylidae > Chloroceryle > Chloroceryle aenea. Next base: position 135,132 of record VWZY01008685.1, on the reverse strand, counting down.
CGCACCATCCCCGAGATGCCTTCGTTCGCAGTCGGAACGTTGCAAACAGCGCGGCGAAGGGGAAGGGAGGATTGCTCTGTGCAGTGACCTTTATCTCTCCTTCTGCAGTGTGGTACTCACGTGCCCTGAGCTTTTTGACCTATACCAAGCTTTCCAACCCATATCTTTTAAGGTATATTAAGGTATTAAGCTCTTAAGGTGTCAAAAACCAAAAATCTGCAGCTTACTTTTCGGTTTTGAAGAATATTGCACAGCCATCCACGTGCTTTTTCTCCTGCTCAGACATGATTTTGGCACGTGACTTGGGAGAAAAGAATCCGTCGTACCCTCGTTCTTTCAAGGCTGGCAGAAAAAGGGTGAAGTATTGCTCTGTTTCCACTTCCTGGAACGGAACACAAACGCTTTAGGCAGACAAAGTCAAGTAAAACCTTCCTCCTGTCACCGCCGGGCAGCCCGGGCCGGCCCTGGCCTGCAGTCAGCAGCTCTCGGCAAAGCCAAACGCTCCCGTTTGCCCAAGTGGTGTCACTTCCTAAATTAACAGCCTGCTGGCGACAGATCCACATTCCTGGATACCTGGAATCCCCCCAGAAGGGAAGCAGCAGGTGTCCTTGGAGCAGCAGCAGACTACACCGCATCTGAATGCGGAGACCCTCCGAGGTGAACACCACTGCGAGGCCGCCGGATCCCCAGCGGCGATTAACATCGTGGCCGGGGAGCTCTTTTGCACGCCGTTCTCTAACAGTTTGTGTTCTTTGCAGGATGGTTTGGTCTCCTGAGAGGCTTTCAGAGGTTGGTCTCGTGAGGTTTCAAGAGCAAGGTAACTACTCTCTTTTTCCACAAGCCACTTTAAGGGCAGAAGCACTCAACAAGCCAGCTCCTCAACGAGGAGCCGTGCACACAGCTCCTGCTGGTGAGCCCCAGGCGAATGTGCTGCTCTGAAGGTGGAGGGAGATGGGTTCTGTTCTGATGGCAAATGGTGTTATTTTCCCCTTACCTGGAGACTGATGATATCTGCATCACAGTTGACGATTTCTTCCATGATTCCCTTTTTTCTGTACTCCCAGTTGAGCGCCCAAGACGGGCAGTAGCCGTAGAGCTGCCGGGTGGCGTATTTATCGCACAACACATTGTAACACATAACTGTGAATGAAGCTGGAAAGAAGGCAAGGAAGGAAGAAAGGGAGGAAGGAAGAAGGAAAGAAAGGAAGAAAGAAAATAAAAAGAAAAAAGGGAAAAGTGATTAAGCTCTGCAGGTGACAAAGGCTGAATTTATTCGAGCCTCACAGGGTCTGTTCTGGAGGGCGAACCGAACGCAAGTCAGTGGGCTCATTCCACTGAGCATTTCATGAGCAGGAGTAAAAAAGGCCCTGCTGAGCCAGCAGTTACCACGTTAAGTCTAAACTCTCCCTGAAAAAAAAAATAAATCACCATTACCACCAAAATGAGAGGGTGTCACGTGCGTCAGAAAGCAACGCACGATACGTGCCACGCTACCACAGCATCAGGCACAAAAGCTGCTTCTGAACACTTGGGGTTGAGGCAGCCTGATGCAGAAACCTTTGTACCCTTTTTCCTAGCACCTGGAGACTATGTTTAAGTTGTACCAAGTCGTAGCTGCGTGAGGTTCTAAAATGAAAAAGCACAGAGGGCTGACAGAATATTCTTGCTGGTGATGAATCTGACCTCCTGCAACAACAAGATTTACATTTTTCTCTGCAGAAGCTTTTTGAGGGCGATGCTGAGGATGTGCAGGGGAAGAAGAGCCGCTGGATTTGGAGGGCCCCAAGAAATGCTGCCTCTTGTGCTTTACCAAAAGCAACAACAGAGGGCATGACACTGACTTCAGCACTCTGCGGGCGTACCTGTGGATCAGGACTTCCCCAAGTGTTTAGAAAAGAAAGAGCTCTTTTCCTTGGGACAGGACAGCTATGAAAAAGCTGAGCATGGGAAAGAAATTTCCACCATCCCGTTCAAATCACAAAAATGATCTTTAGAGCACAGCCATAGGTTGGTTGTTTCAGTACAGCCGAACACAAATTGCTCTTTCAGCCTGACCCACGTAAGGCAGAAGGGGAAATGAAGGCAAAGAACAGTTTTTCAGCACATCATGTGAACACAAGGGGGAAAAGAGCACAGATTTACCTGAGGGCAGAATTTGGTCTCGTTCTTTTAAAGTGATCCACGGCCTCGGAGGCAGCTGCTCTGGATGAACTACGGAAAATTTCAAACAGTGAGTAATTCAGAGGCTTGTATTTGTTGCCATTTCTAAGTCCAAATGATGACTGAACAATTATGTTCCATGCTGTGGTTTGCGGCCTCGGGACTTTTTATGCTCCAGGGGAGGCGAAAATCATTTAGCCAGAGGAAATTTGTCAGCTGTAAGGCTCATGCTGACTTTTCTCTCTTGCTTTCAAGTCTGGAGGCACCACCAGAATACTCCCCCACCTAGAACACGCTGCTCAAGAAGGAGGAGTAAATCCACTAGTGGTTCAGACATCCTGCACTTGACTTCTCCAGCAACCTCACCCTGAACCCATCGCTCCAGCCACGTTCCCAAGGTAGGGAAGAAAGCTCAGCTACAGAACCACGAAGCAGGATTTAAGTCAGGTACTGGATATTCATAGAATCCCAGAATGGCAGGGGTTGGAAGGGATCTCTGGAGATCATTTTGTCCAACCCGCTGCCAGAGCAGGGTCACCCAGGGCATGTGGCACAGGAGCGCATCCAGACGGGTCTGGAAAGTCTCCAGAGAAGGAGACTCCACAACCTCCCTGGGCAGCCTGCTCCCGTTCTCCCTCACCCTTAATAATCACTTGGGTATTTCTGGATCTAAACGTGACGTTCTGCTTACGCTTGCATTAGCCTTTCTAGGGGCAAGTATCAAAGTGGCTTCAGCGAGGAAGCTCTTGGGGTTTCCAGCAGGATGGTGGGAACACCTGGCTCCAACAGGGGAAAAGCTTAGCCCATAAGTCAACCTCTTCCACTGGATTTGTGTGTACGACTGGAACCACTCAACAACAACTCAAAGAGGTTAGAAAATGCTCTCCCTTCAGTGGTCCAGGCAAATACTGCCAGCAACGCCCGCTTGTAAACCGCCAGATGTGTAGGGCCATCACCTGCTAGATTGTCAAGCATGTAGTTCAGTAGCTTTCGAGTTCCATCTGGGTCCTGGTAGAGGCTGAGAATATCTTGTGATAAAGGATTGCCTGCCAACAGCACAAAACAATGGCGGGGTGATTAGCTGCCTGACTTTCTCGAGGCTTTCCAACCAAAGAAAATCTCCCGTAATGAGAACAGACAGATTGCCTCAGAAGATATTTAGGCTGCTTAGCTTGAACTGTAGAATACCACAGTAAGGGATGCTATAGGAAGCAGCAGTGCATGTTGGCACCCTTCTTTGTCTCACCTCATTGAGAATATGGGAGGAGGAAGGGGTTTATCTACCTAGCTGTAGATTGAACTAGGCTCCTAAGGAAGCCAGAGCACTAGAAAAGAAAAACATTGTTTTCCAGACAGCCCAGTGCTTTTCACTGCAGGCTGAGTATCTCAAACAAACCATCAGAAGATGCTGAGGTACCACCCAAAGCTTTGGAGCCCAGCCCCCTCGGTACATCGGGAGAACTCCGGGGGATATTGGAACTGTAAAGAACTCACCTTTCAAACCAAGGGTCTGGAGCTGGAAGAGCCGTCCAAGTTCGTAAGGCAAAACCCGTAACAGATTGTTATTTAAAAGCAATTCCCTGCAGCAAATGCAAACACATTTTTGATGAGCATCAGTTCCTTCAAGCGCCGCATGCCGCTCACCTTCAAGGCGACCCTTTTCACCCTGAATTTTGTTGTATTAGGGAAAGACATGCCAATTTTCCCATTTCAAAGCACCACTGAAACACCTTCATTAGGAAAAAAAAACCCAAAATAGCCAGGAAAACCCCAAAATGCAACATTAAATGGGGGAGATTTTAAACAGCAGGCAATCGGCAAATTTCTCCTCTCACCTGAGAGATACCATGTTTCCTAGTTCTGCTGGTAAACTTCTGAGTTTGTTGGATGACAGATCCAGGTAAACCAGATTATGAAGCTTGGCAATATCAGGTGGAATGCGTGTAAGGTTATTGTCATTGAGGTGCAGAGCGGTCAAGTGCGTCAGCGACCAGAGGGACGTACTTAAGCTCCGCACTCTACCTAAAAAAACAAAAGAACCATCTCTTCAGCCAGGTTGGCACTCTCAAACCATCGGGTACATACCACAGGGATGTCAGAACATGGGATTTCCAGGGTGGAGACCCTACTGCTTCACTGGAAGGTTGAGTGATGCTTGTAGAAGACACCTTTGTGTGGCTTTTCTACGAGTGGATTTTAAATATTACCTGGCGCCGCCGGTTAGAAGGACAGCAAGAGAGGCACAGTGCTGGGAAAGCAGATGTGCTACTCAAACCCTCTTGTCCGGTCTGAGTCAGTGTTCTGAATAAACAGGGCTGGATGTGAGCTGGCCAAGCTCAAGGGCAGTCTGGGAAGCCAGTGGTTTCTCCTCCCCAGGCTGGGGAAATCTGTTTTCACAACAGCATCCCCTATCTGAAAACGTCCGGCGCGATTCCGCGCCACCAGCAATCCCCCCGCAGCCAAGTTCAAACCCAAATCAACTCACCCGAGATCTCCAATTCAGCCCAGTGTGACTTCTTCCCGTTGGCCACCTCTTCCGCTGACATGATGGTGTAAATTCTGCGAGGATCGGGCGGATCATATTTTTCCTTTGGCATCCCTGTTAGTCTGAAAGACCAGAGCAACCATGGAGTACCCTCTGATGCTTGACATTCTTCATTTCTAGCCCACCAGGAGACTGCCTTCCCCCCGAGGCTCCGCAAAAACACGCGCCCTGGAGTTTACGCACAATAAACGTCACGCTGACGTCACCCCGACTGCTCCCAGCGGGAGGTGCTCGGACCTCTGCCCGTAACAGGAATGGGCTTTCTTCCTACAAAGTTGGGTTTCCCGCAGTCGGCCGCAGCATTCCCCCAACTGTTTTTGACATGCAAAGGCCCACTTTGGCACTCCACAGCCACAAGACTTGAAATGGCAGATGGGGAATGAGCTCGATTTTTCCGTTAACTGTACAGCTTTTCTGGCTTGAGCTTCTTCATGTTCACTCTCAGTCAAGACCTTTTTACTGCTAAAGGCCTAGGAGCCATCAAATGAGCTCAGGTAAAACTCTCAGTAGCTGTTCTCATGCACTGCAGGCTGAAGTTCAGCCTGCTCCAGAACTCTGCCGTTGGATGTCCTCGTGCCTTAAGGGTGAGCTCATGTCAACCAAGCCCATCTTCCCGGCTGACATCCCCCTTTCCAGACGACACGGGGAGATGTTTCCCCCCATCCCTCCCTGGATTGTTGTGCCGAGAGAGATGCAGGGGGGAAGTGGTGGTGTTTGGTTGACAACCCTAAGCTTAGCTGAATTTGCCATTCACCACTCTTGTCCTCCCACAAGGGGCAGATGCGAGCCCCACACCTAATTCCAGCCAACTTCTATTTACAGGTGAAGTTGTACGGCGAGGAAAGCTACCGGGTAAGAGGATTCTGCGCTCACGCTGCTCAGCTGCAGCAATTCGGTTCAGGGCAATGAACGAAACAGATTATTTAAGGACACGGGATTAGACCTGAAATCCTTTGTTTCTCTTTCCTGAACCCCAGAATCGGGAACGGGACTTCCCGACGCACTCCCGGGTAGGGGCTGCGCTGCGGGAGTGGGTTTTGCTGGATTTATCTCTGCCATTGGATGCGTAGGAAATTAATGCGCACTCCAGCGAGTCTCTACAGGGCTCTTCCTGGCTGTTGCCCCTGGGATGGAGTGGAGACACCCATCAGAGCTGTGAATCGCTGCTGAGATTGGTGGGGGGCCCAAGAGCACAGTGCTGGGAGTGCTCCCAGTCAGATTTCGTTACCTGGCAATGGTTATTTCATCCACAGTGCAGATGAGAAGGGGGGAACCTAAAAGCCAGGTGGGTAAAATCAAGCAGAATCCCAACAAAGGATGAAGCATTTAAGGCAGAAAGGAGTTTTTTGGATCTTAAAGTCTTAACCATCAGACCTGTGCACTGACCCGGGATGGGGTCTTCATTTTGCTTTTTAATCTGCTGCATCTTAAAGCAATCCCTGCTTGTGCCACATCTGGGCCATCGCAAACTTTGCTGCCCGACACGCGGTGCCAGTCCCGGGCGAGCACCCTGCGCTCGCCACCTCTTCTCCTTCTCCTTTTCCACACCGTAGTCTTGTAGTCATATTAGAGCCAGGCAGCTTTCTGGTGTAGCTGCTGAAACTCCACCCTCCCCTGCATTCTGCTGGCAAACGCTTGCTAACTACAGGCTTCTCAAGGTGGGTTTCCAGCTAAGAAAGCAAGTGGGAGGTTACTGGTATTTCTGTCACCGTTTTGTCACAAGCCAGAGCTCGGTGCAGCTCAGGCCAGCCAGGGCTCCCCGCTGTACCAGCAAGAGGTCCCCTGGATATCCCAGGGCCTGGTGATGAAGTCGTTAAACCTGTGGAGGTCGGACCAGCCAAGTCACCCCACACTCATGCATACCTGCCCCCAGGCCCAGAGGTGACCGGGTGACACCGTCAGAAAGCTCGGGGATTGCAGTTTCCTCCTTGCCAGGGAACCCAAGGAAACGACGCTGAAATATCTATCACTTGTTATGAGAAGTGTTCTGCCAATTTAAAGCAATTTGTGGCAGTCGGAGGCCCTCCAATGAAACGAGGCCCGAACTGCGAGTCGAACGACACGCACATTTCTCAGCTGTTAGTCACTTGAATATTGTTTTGAAAGAGTAGTGAGTCAAACGAGCATCACTGTAATTTCCACAGTTACAGAAAAGGGAAAACAAACCTAAATCAAATATCCTTCCCCCCTTCTGCCTAACACCAACATTGAGCAAGGCTTGAGAGCCACCACGTCTTATTTTTTTGACGCAAAACCAAATTCTGCCTGGCTTCCCAACTCCTGTCACTCCCACTGCCCCCTCTGCTCGTCCTGGAACTAAACCGATACCAACCTATTTTTGCTCGCTCTTCAGGGAGCTACAGTGAGTTCCTTGGGTCAGTTAACCCCAAAATGGGACACGTATAAGCACTGGAACAAAGCGGGAAGACACAGAATCCAGTTA
>VWZY01008685.1:72378-99795 GCA_013399075.1 Chloroceryle aenea | reverse complement strand
TCAGCACCCCGTGTGCTGAGGAGCGAAGCCCGGTGGAGTCTCCAACGGGATGCTGCTCTAAGGGGGTGCTTTCCGAGCACCTCAGCAGGCGTCGAGCGTCGGCTGCTTCTGGCGGTGCCAAAACCTTCGGGTGCAGGCTCGTAAAAAGTGCGTGGTTATCATCCGATGATGGTCAGGGGAAGGATGCTGGAAGCGTGGCTGTGGCTGCCGTCGTGCTCTGAGGCCGTTTTACATCAGTTCCTTTGGCGAGGAGACCGTAGGTGGTTGGTTTCCGAAGCGGCACACTCCCCGAATGCTGCTCCCACCCGGGCACTGTGCTTCCCATCCGATACGGCTGTCTTAGCCAACAGCCATAGTTAAAAATAGCTCTGCGTGTGAGCCCAGGAGCTGTCGGATAGGAGTTCGGGATGATAACTTGTTGGGCAGTACTCTGAGAGACTTAACGTTCATCAAAAAAAGCCTCTGAAGCAGAAAACAACCCACCCAACCACCTTGTCCAACACGCCCAATGCAAAAATAGCCAAGGCAAAAAGTTTGTGGGTTTCCCCTCAAGCTTTTCCAGTAAGTGAGAAGGAATACGACCGCTCGAGCAGACCCTTTCGGGTGAGCTCTGCGAGCAGGGCAGTAATCACACCAGGAGCCCCGGGCAGGGCCAGGGCACCGTGACGAAAAGCGACGTTGCTCAGCGTGCGGCGTCTCGGGCTCATGTGAGGTTCAGGGTTAAAAACAGCTAGAAGGTATTCCAAAGCAAGGATTTTCCAAGTCCGGTTGGGTTGGGTTATAACCCCCTCGGAAACTCGCGTGGCAGTGAAATACATCTTTGCTTTAGCAGAGAGAAAGGATCGGCCTCGCTGCGTTTGCTCTCTGGAGGCGCGTGGGCTGGCTGAGCCCGTCTCCGCAGAGCGCGGCGGAGGGAATACGCGGCGCAGCCGAGAGAGAGGCAGTTTGGAGGCTCTGTCTCATTCCTGCCTGGGCTGTCTGAGGCAGCTGCTCTTGCCCCTCGGTCCTCGCTCCGTGCTCTGGCCCCGTAGGTGACGGGCGTTTGTGGCTGGTGACTGCTCTTTCATGACACGTGTAGAATGCCTGGCACAAAGGGCCCTGGATGTAATTACAGCCTCTTGAAGTAAAAGTAGGGAATGCTGATGTTTTGGTGGTGTTGCTGATGGTTTCCCCCTGTCTCCTCGAGGTTTTCAAATGCTCGGTGAGGGCTGAGGTACCACATTTCATGGTTTAGGGTGTCAAAGCATCGTTACAACAGCTGTAGCTGTTGGTGAATCAGAAAGAGAGCCTTTTTAGGAGCAAACCAGTTGAGTTGCACTGGTCCTTGCTAAGCAGTTTTAAGTTTTTCTGTATGTTTTGGTTTGGTTTTTTCCCCTACGTTCCTTCCGTCAGTGTGTGACCCTGTGTTTTGCACTAAGTGTTGAGGTTCAGGTGGATGCTGAGCCTTGAAACGATCCTCTCTTGCCAAAAGAAGAGTCAGGAGGAGGAGAGATGTGGGGGAGAAGGAAGATAATGGGTGTTTGAAAATCGGTGCAGCCACATCGAGTCAAAGTATCGTCGAGTGTTGTTATTGGGATTTTTCCCCTATAAATGCAAGTTGCTGTGTAAGCCAGGTAAAGAAATGAGCAGGTAATCAGTGAGAGTCTGGGTCGTGGTTGCCTTCAAGTAGCTTGGCACCAGCACGAGCTCACTTGTCAAGTGTGTCAGTCAACCGTACGGTGTGGGGATGATGAGGGTGGGAGAGTGAAGCCCCGTGTTGCGGCGTCACCCCTCTTTGGAGGTCCGTCCGTGCAGGTGATGGCTAGGGCTCGATTTGTCCTGTCAGTATGAGTAGAAAAGTATCTGCTGGACTTGAGACAAACACGGCTGGGCTCGTGTTGCTCATCTACTGGGTGAGGAAGAAGAATTCCTGGTGGTGCCTCTGCAGCTTCTTGTGTCTGAGCTGAAGACCGGCTCGAAGGAGGAGCTTTGGGTTCGAAGCAGTGTAGCTCCAAGGTTTTCTGTACAAATTTGTCTAATCTGCATTTCTGGGGGGCCACCGCTCTTCCGTGAGGAAGTTCTCCGTTCTCTGGGTGGTCCCCTGAGGCAGCTTTTCCCACATTCTCTTCTCTTTTCATCTTGGCGTTTCTTGGGTTGCTTTTGATTTCACAATCTTGTCACGTTTTCAGTCGGCAGATGTGTGTAGTTGTTCGAGAATGGCTGTTTCCCAGAAAATCAAGGAAAAAAATTGTCCTCCAGCTTATTCATGGGTTTATTTTCCAACACCTCATTTGATTTATTGAAGTAGAGTATATAAAGGATGCTCGAAAGGCCGTACGTCTCTGTCGCTGGCGTGGGGAAGCGCTCTGTCGGGCGGGGGTGCCTGTGGTGAGCAGCAGGAAGCAGCAGGAGTCCCGTGAGCTTGTTGTTAGGTGACCCGTTGCCCGTGGGGGAGAGACTTGCCCAGCTTGCATTTTAACGTCTCTATGCCCACGCTTATTTCTTCCTCCTGCGCGCGGTGAAAGGATTTGTAGGAGCACCAAGAAGAGGCCGCTCTTGGCACGCGGTCGGAGTGCCGCGTGACGTTGCATTTCGAAGGGCCGTGTTTTGCCCTCGAGTAGCTGTGGCTTCCCTCGGTTTCAGTGCGAGTTCTGAGCTTCATCTTGCCTGTATCTCGAGAGAGTGCCCATCTTGCCACGTGTGGGGAGGAGCTGTGTGGCCAGCCCTGGCCAGAAGCGGGTGGTTATTGGTGATGGCACCATCTAATCCGTTCTATTTCTTCTTTCTCCCGCAGGTGCCTGTGTCTACCGAGGGTCGTTGTTTGAGGTAGGTAAGCTTGAGCGTGTTACGCTGGGGGAGTGTTGGTGAAAATGCTGTTGAACTTGACTCTACTCCCTGAATGTTGTCACCCCTTCACCCTGCTGGAAAAACAGCAGCAGAATAAATACTGCCCTGGGAGAGGTTGGAAATTCTCCCTGTGCCTTTGAACCCAACCTCCCTCCTCAGCACGGCTCTGCCCGCGGCTAACTGGGGCTCCTCTGTCCCGTGGGTAAAGATGGGAGAGATCTCACGGGTTTTGGAAGCTGTCACTGGAGTGCCAGGGAATATTCTGTGTCTCTCAGAATTGCTGCTGCGTCCCAGGCTGGGCTGGTTTCCTGAAACCCCCGGGAGTTTTTTCCGTGTGTGTTTTAAACACCGTTTCCTTTCGGCGTCTCTTGTTATTCAGGGCTTTGCGCAGCGTTTTCTCTGCAGGTATTTACGGGTGAGCTGTTGCTGGGTTATTGTGGGAATGCTGCTTGCTGCAAGTCTTGCTTTATGGCCTTTGGCCGTCCTGCTCCTGCCGCAGACCCGGAGCGGGAAGTCACTCGGTGCATAAATGGAAGGATTAAGGGTAGAGAACGCGAGCGCTGCAGCGCTGCTTCAGTTGTTAACGCTGCCAGAGTTCTGCATCTTGCTGCCTTAGCTGCTCGTGTATCACGGGTCAGGTCAGCTTGTGTTCACAGGCTTCCTCCGAGGAAAAACCATCTCCGCGCTTGGCTTCCAGCTGTGCCCAGGAGGTTGTGTTCCTCACCTCTGAGGGAATTTCCAGAGCCCCGCAACCAGCGCAGCCTTTTCCTTTACTTAGTGAAGAAGGAAATGCTCATTACAGTTTTATTATCTTTGTTCTTTGCCGGAGGGTAGCGTAGGTGGGGATGAGGAGACGTTCGTGGGAGGCATCGCTCAGGTCCGCAACTTCTCCGACAGCTGGTTTGTGCCAACTGGGAGAGAGGGGAAGCACAGGGCCGTGAATTGAGGTGGGAGTTGGTCTGAAGGGAAAGTGTGACTTGAGAAGTGACACTGCAGTGTGTCTGGTAAGAAAGAAGGCCGAGTCCAGCTGAGCAATCTCCAGCCGACCTGTGTTTTGTCCGTGTTAAAACGGGGGTGTTGTCCGTCGCGACAGCTGCTGGTAGCGCACGTGAGGATGAATTTCTGGGCTGGAACATTCCTTTGGAAGTTTCCTGGGCTGCGTGTGGGGTGCTTTTAACACTGGGAAGCACCAAACAAGCCAAAGCAGCTTCTCTTGAAATATGTTTCTAATCTTGGACTTTGAAAATGATGAACAGAATAAAAAGCCATAACTTAATCCACAGCCAATGGTACCGCACTTGCGCTTCCACTGGAAATTTTCCTTCCCTTTTTCCTTTTGAAACCTCACCAAAAAGATTCAAGTTAATTTAAGTGCTTAGTTGCCTGGAAGACCTTAAAAGCAAATGCTTTGGGTTTAGCAATGGGTCAAAAACCAACAGGCCTGTTCCAAAAGAGGGGGGAAAGCAGAATTGTCATAGCTTTAGCTTTCAATCTTCTTAATTCTGCTCTGCAATCGGTCGTGGTGCGGCCACAAATAACAATAACAATCCCAGGCTGGCAGGTACCTTCTATATAAAGGCAGCTTCCATCCCCTCTGTTATCAATCAGATCATCGCCTTGCCGGACGCGAGGCCGGAATGTCCTATAAACACTTGGAGCTGGGCCAAGAGTGGAGGACACCAGCGAAAGACCAGCAGATAAACTGGTGGGAGGCGTGGAGCTGTGCTACGCTGGCAGTGGCTGCTCGCTCAGCTTCAGAGATGGGTTTTGCATAATTACATTTAGCTTATTTAGCTCGTTTCGGTGGCAGGCGTAATCAGAGCAGAGAAACGAAGCGCTGGCTTCAAGTTTTCTGAAGCAAAAAAGCACTTGGAAATGTTGATGCTAGAGGCGTGACATCCGTGACAAGAAAACAATTTGAAGCATCTGACAGGACCACGTAGAATGGATTTTGGTTCTTCTTGGTAACACCTTGTTGTCAGAAGTTCCAAGAACACCCGATTTTACGCTTTCTAAATCAGGTTTCTGTTTCCATCTGTCGCTCGTGCTGAGTCAGGAAGGGGAATTACAATAAATAGAAAATGCCCTTTTTTTATTATTTCCCTCCCCAGAATAAACTTTAAGCCTCTCACTCTAGACAGCTGCTCTTTGGAATAAATTTAGTGGCTCTCAAAAATGCATCTCGGCAGGTGCGGAGCGCTTCTGGTTGGGGAACGTTTCAAATTAGCAATGGGAAATGAGCTTCCCTTCAGTTTTGGGGGGAGGATAACAGGTTACGCCTGAAAAATGAGATCAGAACTGAAGATTTCGGTGGGAGCTTTTCCTTACCAACTTTTACAGGGCTAAGCTCTGGAAATCCCTCCTCTTCCGAGAAGCTCGGATGGACGGAAGATCGAACACAAAGAGGGGAGCGGTTTGGTTTGTTTTTAATAAGGCCTGTGCCACGTGTGTGTGCCTTGTGTTCCTCGAGCAGAACAGCAGAGCAGGGGGTAGGCTCAGTGTTTCGTGGTACCAGGCAAAAGCAGCTTCAGTCTAAGGTGGAAGATGATTCTCCTGAGGATATAGTGAATTCTCATCTCTTCATCTGATTTCATTTGTGGACCAAGGCACAGATTCTAAGATGTCATAATTCTTCTTTTATATCTCAGTGGTTCTCATACAGAAGATTTGGAAATGTCACTCTCTTTTATGGGGGTCGGAGAAAAAGAACTCTTATTTTATAAGGAAGCACAACACGTTTAGCATAGCTGGGAGTTGACCTGCTCTAGAAAGGTGTTTGGAATCCCAAAGAAGACAGAGCGACAGCTTGAACCTTGAGTTGCCTCTCTCCGGGGGAGGGGTCCGGTGTGGTGCGTAGGCTCAGCACAGTTCCATTCCAGTGCTCTTCCTGGCTGTACGTCCACGAACGCCGACTGGGGTAGATGATTAACACTGAACAGCAGAGCTGTAGGAGCTGTGTGCCAGGGCCTTGGCAGGGCACGGTGGGTTTCTCATGGATTCATTCTCCTCCGTTGTCTTTGCCATTTGCAGTTTCTCTTTGGAGTAGGTCTAGTTAATTGGCAAGAGACAAGTGTCACAGTTCTGCAGACGGTCATCTTACCCTTTTGGTGGGCTACTCAGAAATCAGATTCCAGGAACATAAAGCTCATCAGATGCCTTGTAAAGGGCTTTGAACTGATCAAGAAAGTCAGTCTCCCTTTTCCACTCAACCCAGGCCCACTTGCTGACCCCCGTGAGGCAGGCAGCAGCTTCTTCACGCACGTCTTTCCCGACGGCGTGTGGGGTACAGGATGGTTGTGTTGCTACATCCTGCACCCAGCAGAAGTTCAGTACTCCAGGCTGAGTTTTGTCTGGTGCTTTCTGTGCTTTGAGAACAGCTCACTTGAGCAAAGGAACCTGAGCTGTTTTCTTTCATTATTTGCTGTGGCTCAGCGGAGCGAGCAATTGCCCTGTGCCTGTGGCTGAGGTGTTCTTGCAGCTTCCTCAAGAAGAGCTTCTCCCTGTGTATCGTGGGCACGTCTGTTGTGGTCTGGGAACATGGGGCCTTTTCTTGTGGTGGTGGTTTTCCCCCGGAGGAGGGCTGACAGATGCCCAGGCTTAGAAAGGGTCTGTAAAAACCAGTCAGCTTTTTGTTGTTTGGTGGGGTTCTTTGCTACCTGGAATCTCCAAGTGGAGAAGCAAACTGAGTTTTGACTCTTTCATTTGATCCAATAGATAAACCAGAAATGATGCCAAGAGACAAGGGTCTCTCAGGGACACAAGGCTGACTTCTGAGGCCATAACAGTAATGCCACATCTCCAGCTTCGGCTGTCACTCGAGTGCTCGGTGGAGCTGAGCAAACGTGTTACTTAACATCTGTGGGCAACTGGAGTTCCACCCTGGTGCTGCTTACAGGATTTCTTTGTGTTGTAGGATGCTCTTTTTTCCCCACAGCTTTGGCTTCTGTCAGTGCTCTTAATTTCTAACGTGAGGCTACTTAGCAAAAGCTCCTATCCGATCCAGGGAAGTTGTCTTTGGGAGGACACTGGGCATCTTACCGAGGAATTCTGTGCTGGGAATATTTTGGTAGTTTGAAAAGTATTTCTTCAAGTACTGGACGAGTCTGTTAAGGTTGAGCTTTGTATCTGGGGGAGCTGAACAGTCACATAGGCAGCAAAATGGCAAAGCAGGACTTGGCGCTCTCCGGTTCAGGGATTAAAGCAGAACTGTTTGGACCGGCAAGGCCTATAAATGTTTGTCCTCTGTCCTGCTCCTTTTAGGAGTCAGCTGGGGGAAATAGCAAAAGCTCTGGAGAAAGGCTGCCACGGGGGAATCTGGGGGAGTTCTGGTTGCTCTGATGTGCCGGAGAGCTCACTGGCATGGCAGCTCTGTTCTGGACCACTACCAGGCTACACCTGCACGTTTGCCAGCTCGGGATGTGTTCTCAACCTTGGTTTTCATCCTCAATGCGTCAGGTACTGGTGGATGTCAGCTCAGTCTTTTGAAACAGATTAATCCAACAGAAGCCTCAGGTGATACTGGGCTACTGTGTCTGCACAGTGGTCCCGTGGGGAGTTTTGTATCTTCCAGGTTGGTTTTCTGTGTTTCTTTTTCCCTTGAATAACTCACGTCACCATCAGAAATGCTGCTGTGATCCTCACCCTCAGAGCTGGTGCGCAGACTCGTGATTCGAAGACGTCGGGGATAAATCACTCTCTGAGCCTTTTCGGGCACCGTCCGCGCTCCAGCTGTCTCTATTCTAACTGCAGAATTTCACCCGGAGCCTAAGATACTCCTCCGTGCTTTCGGGAAGAGGTAGGAAAAAAATTCCCAAATAGGAAGCTCTGCCAGATAGGTGCCTTGGATTTCTATCGCTGCTCAGCGCTGTCAGCCTTGAAGGTGGCTGTGGAGAGAGCCACGTGACGCTGGGATGCTCTGCTTTACGATGCTGGGGTGCCTGCATTTCTGCCGTGCATGTTAAGTAGCTCCCGGTGGGAATCCATCCGGCAGCCTTCCCTTGGAAGGCCACTGTAGTTCTCCTAGTGCTGTGACTCGCTGTTGAGCCGTGGATTAAGGAGACCCGTTAGGATAAACCCCTCGGTGCTTACTGGATTTCGTAATCATTAGAAGCTGCTTCGGCATCATTCGCTAACGAATCCTCCACATAACCCATGAGCCCAGCATCAGAAGTATCTGTATTTTACCAGCTGCAGCACCATGGCTGAGGGAGAGTCCCAGGCTTTTTCAGACACCCTTAACTGTGGTTTTGAGGACCAGTGAGGGGGGGGAAAGCTCTCCCCTGCTCCTCACCCTGTGCTAAGTTGAAGACACGCGTTTCATTACTCAAAAAAACCCAACTAACAAACCCAAACGACCAAGAAGTTTCCCAGCCGGCTTCCTGTGTGTTTTATGGAGATGAAAATGAAACTTTTTGCAGGCTCAGAATCGGGACATTCTAATTTAAGTCGGTTGCTGAGCATAAATTTTCAGTGATATCAACAGGAGCTGCAAGTCGAGATGAGAAAGATAAGAGATTGTGGACCTTGCAGCTATATACACACCCACTTATTTATCTCGCTTATCAAACTAGAAATCTCATTGCTAATAGCAATGTAGTCTCCCTGAAAATGTTAACCTTTTCCTTTCCTGGCAGCTCCTCTGTTGGAATCATCGAGTGGTTCAGGCTGGAAGGGACCTCTCGGGGTCATCTGGTCCAGCCTCCCTACACAAGCAGGGACATCTCACCTAGGGCAGGTTGCTCAGAGCCCCGTCAAGCCTGACGTTGAATGATGCCAGGGATGGGGCCTCCACCACCCATTCCAGTGTCAGGAGAGGCAGAAGCACTGATTGCTACGTTTTTATTAGAGAGGATTTGGTGATGTTTTAAGGAAGCAGTATTTTGGAAGAGGTCCATTCTGAAGCCCTCAGTTTTATTTTAAGTCGGAGGGACTTCAGAAGGGCAGCTGCTCTGTTTCCCAGTGACACTCTGGGATCGTCCTGCTTATGGAAAGGGACCCAAAAGTGAGGGAAACCTTCCAAGACAAAATTAGGTACTTCCATCGAGTGACCGAAGCAGTAACTCTTCAGTCGCTCTTCTGTGTTTTATTTAAAGCAAAGATTTCCAGAATGAAACAATAAACTTCCATCTATTGAAGATTTAATGAGATCCTTAGGGCGAAACAAAGCCTAATGTGTTACTTTCAAAGACATCCTATTAGATAAAATGAAACTGATTGAGAGAAAGTCGAGTATCGGTTGAGCTCCATCGCGGGTGAATCGCGATGACGCAGCACAGCTGAGACACGCTGGGATGGGCAAAAGTAGAACTGAGCTCAGTGGCATTTATCTCTGTGATGTTGGGGTTTTTTCCTGTCTGGTCCATTAATACTTCGTTTCTTCTGAGCAGACTTAATTCAGACACCTTCTTTAGGAAGATGATCTCGCTTCACAACCCTGTGTCTGTCCTGCTTCGGGGCTGCGCACCCTGGGGATTCTGTTGGACATTTTATCAACAGCCCGGCCCCGTAAAGTCGCAGGATCCTTTTGGGTGAGTTTCGGGAGTCTTGCTGGCCCCAGATGAGTGCTGAGACCTCTGGATCTCCTCACGCTTTGAGAAGGAGTGTGCTGGAGATACTGCAGATACTTCCATCTCCTCCGGCCTGCCTTGCTGCGGTGCCTAAAAACCTTTTTTTTGTGGGGGAAGATCTAAGCGCGCGAGACGTCAGAGTGTCAGTTCCGCTTCACGCTTCAGGCAGAGAATATCTGTGAGATCAGAGGCAAGCCTCTGGAAATCCCAGAGGAAAAGGCGTGAGATTTTGCATCCTAGGAGCAGGCTGAGCAGCTAAGCTGCTTTTCCTGCTATGACGAGCATCTTGTGGCTTGTGTAGGATGGGGGTACCTGGCGTGCCACGCCGTACGTACCCACCCAGGCTGTCGGAAGTGTTGATTTGCCATACGTAGCCCTCTCACCAGCATCTTTCCCTTATTATATGTAAAAATAGGGAGCATTAGTATCAGAAATAAACGGGGATCGATGCTTCCTCAGCAGAGGATTTTTGCTGGGCGTTCACTGCTTATCCGCAAGCAGTGCTCAATGGTTTTGAGCATGCAGCTGTTAAGAATACACAAGACACCTCTGGTCTCTTAAGGATAAGCAAGCTGCAGGCAACTCTGAGTTGGAAAGCAGGCTCAGTTTAGCCTGTTTCAGTTTGGCAGCCTCGGAGTTTTTTGGTAGATGAGCTGCACTTTAGCAGACCCTTCTGCAGTACCAGTCTAGCGCGGCGGACCGCGGCCGTTCGTCAATACCTGATCACTTCCCTCCTTGTACTCTCGCGGGTGAATCTGTTAATTTATTTGGCAGGTACCAGCCAAAGAGGCCGATCTGATCTGATCTTTAAGGTTGCGTCTTTCCCTTGGCATCCCGTCCACACCGATGCTTGCTTTAGCCTCTGCAGAGAGCTGATAAATCCCCATGTTCAGAGTGAGCAGCCGCTAATTTCTCCCGTGGCAGCCTCGATAAGTAACCTCCTCGTTACAATCAGCAGTAGTGCTGTCTGTGTCAGAGCTGCAAGGAGGTTTCTCTATACTTAATATTTTGAGTGCACTGTGTACAACGGCAGCGTGTTTTTAACCTTACTGAAGTCATTTCATGCTTCTGTAATTCATTGGCTTTTTTGTGTATTTATAGAAGCTGCTTTTTCAAGCACTGCAGTAGAAAGGATGAGAGCATCTGGTTAAATCCATCACATCTTGTACAACAAGCCTCGGTTAGATGAAATAGGAAAAAATAACCTTGGTAATTGAGCCTTTCCCCCTTTAGGCAGTCATGCCAGTATCTGAGAGGCTGTAGCTATTTCAGATGGTTACAGTGCCCGAAGTGTCACCGCTGGGCTTTTCTGCGATGGAAACCTAAGCCAGCTGTGAGAGCTGTACCAACAGAGCCACCTTCCAGCTCACACGCAGTTCCAGGGCGCTCTGCTTATAACCTCCCGTTTTACTCTGACATAGCAAAGAACCCATCTCAGAGCTTGAAAGTTTTCTTTCCATCCTGGAGTCCCTGGTTTCTGTGGCGTTCCCCAGAGGGTTGATGCGGATGCGATTTCGATGGTGACTGTAGGCTTGCCGGTTTGCGGCGGGGCAGGGAATGGGGAGGTGAGGCCAGAGTGGCTCCTGGAGACATGATTGCTGTATTCCTACCTGGGGAGCCCGTGTTCCTGCGCTCGGCAGCTGTAGGGGCTGGGTTCTCAGCTACTGCAAAGGGCTTTAGCTGCTTTGATGTCAGCAGGGCTGGGCGTTTCACCAGCTGAGCATTTGACCCCGACGCTGGCGTTCTGACCAAGCTTTAACGGCTGAAGCGAGGCTGCGGAATGGCAGCTGGTTGACCAGTTGGTGTTTTCCAGTGAGGGCATGGTTTCACTTTTCCATTTCACTTGTGAGAGCTGTGAGCTGGACTCCCTTGAGAGATGCTTTTGGTGTTTCCCCTCTGCCTTTGTTTAGTAGCATCCATGAGCTGCTGGTGTGTGTTGAGTTGTGAGTTACTCTGTACTCTGCCTTGCCACTGGAGCTGCTGGTGGGTGCTGGGCAGTGTGCTGTGGAATCCGGAGGCTGGAGCAGGGGAGCCCTTGGAGCAAAGGTGGTTTGACAGGCCCTCCTTTCAGCTGCTCCAATGTCCTCGGCATGGGTACTTTCCCTGTCCTGCAGGGATTCTCCTGACCCTGCGAATTTGACAGAAGGGGCTCTTCTTTTGTGCTCTGGGTGTGTTTCTGTGGTAGCAGGGGGGCAAACACCTACCCTGAGCCTTTCAAGTGTTAAAAGCAGGTATGCGCATCGTGTGCCAGGTCTGTGAGAAAAATCGACGACTTGGAAGCTGATCAAAAAGGTGGTTGATGATGGTTTTGTGCCCTTAGGTTTCCTGGAGGTTTGTTTTCTGCCAGGTGTTTTGCCGAGCTTCTTTTGTGTGCATAAAATCTGAAACTTGATTGTTGGGAAAGATAGTATTGGGGGTTTTAAGTAACACTTAAAAATCCCAAAGCCAAACCCGACAGAATTTGTCAGTCCAAACCAAAGAGGTTTGGTGCGTCAAGGTTTTTTTTTGGTTTGTTTTCAAAATGTTTTCTGTTTGGCAGCTTTTGGCTCAGGATTTAGCCTGGCCCCGGTGAACATGCCACCTTTGCTGGGGCTGTGGGCAAAGGTGAGCAGCAAATGCTTTGCTGCCACCTTTGCTCTGTCGCTGACACCCCTTCCAGCAGCCAAGCAAAGTTTAGTTTCTTCAGACCAGGAAACATGTTTTCTGGGGTTTTTGCCCCACGTTGAGTTGCTTTGGCTTTTTTTCTCCCATCTCTCCTTGGACAAGGACCAAGGTAGCAGCCTGGCAAAGCCCCTTGCTCAGATGTTTGTGGGTGTTCCAGCACCTTGCAGTGGTTTCAGAGGGCAGCAGCTGTCCCTTTGGCAGGCGTGTAGAGGGAGGCCCTCTCCTCTGCTCAGAAAAGACTGTGTGAATGAAAGCAGCTTGGTTCTCAGCCCTCCCGTGCCGTTCACACTAAGCATCTATCCAGCTTTGCTGGCCCTGAGGAGAGGAGACCTCATTCGTGCAATCTACGGAGAGGTTCAAAAGCTTAGAGGGGTTGCTCCTCATTGTCTTCTCCAAGCTGGATTCACTTTGGAAAGCGGAGATTTATGGTGTGGAGTCAATCACCATGTTTGCACATGACTCCGTTGGGCATGCGTAATAGTTTATCGCGGGAACCTCCCACCAAACCATCTGTTTCTTCTTATCTTGTACCAGAGGCCAGGGCCAGTTGCACAGTTGTTGGTTTTTTCCCCGTTGCCAAAGAACTGGCAAAGATAAATGAGAGGAGAAATGTTCAGGGACTTCAGGTGTTCAGCATTTGACCTGTTTCCTACCTGCTCACGCTTCTCTCTTCTCAAAGAGCAACCTCCTCCAGCTTGTTTTCCTTTGGTCGTTCCCCAGTGAAAGAAGGTAGCGTACTTAAGGGACGCTTTCATTTTCATTCCATTTATTGTAAGGAGTTCAAGTGTGCTGAACTCTGCTGAACTAAATACATTTGATTTATTTTTGAAATAAAACTCTGCTGGAGTCCGTAAGAAAATGGAGGAGCCAGGAAATGAAAGCTAGATAAATTCAACTTAGGAATTAGGTAGATTTTTACCGTGAAGATAAGGAGCCGTCGGAACAATTTCCTGCGGTGTGCTATGAATTCTTCTGCATCGCTCAAAATCTTTAAATCCTGCTTGGCTTTTTTCCCTTGGAAGTTATGCTATGCTTCACTTGCAGCTTTTGGACCAGAACCAGGAATTCGTTTCTTTAGCAAAGTCAGCTAACCCGGGCAAGCTCCGTTTCGGTGTGAAATCTGTGGATTCCACGGTAGCGCGCGGGCAGCGTCACCAAGAAGGTGACGTGGTCACCTTTATTTCTTCCTCTGGGAGAAGAGAAGGGAAAGTCAAAAAGGAAAGGACTCCACCCCACCTGCCGTGCCTGGCAACATCCAGCTCCTTCACAGCCTTTTCCTGCGGGTCACGTTCTCCGGTGACCGGCCAAATGAACGCGGAGAAGTTACGATGGCATAAACCCGCTGCCGGATCAGAATTATGGAGGTGAGGAGCTTTGCAGTGCATGAGAAATGCAGCTTGCAGTAACAAGCTCTGCAGCCTTTCTAACTCCTGGGAGGATTAATTACAGATGGTAGCTGTGACAGCTAAATCGAGTACCTATAATGTTATGTAAACTTCATTAAACCAACTCGGTAGCCGTGCTGTGATCTGTGAGGAATGGGATAGGATGGAGAGGGTAGGGAAGGAAAATACTCTGCAGGAAGTTTAAAAAAACCCTTCCGTGTCTAAATCCGCCGCAGCAATTTCTTCTACCTCTTAGGCTTTAATTTAGGGGGAATTTTAAACCACATGCTTTTAAACTTCTTATCTGGTAAAGCCTCGGTAGCCCAAACAACTCTCCAGACTAGATGGAGGTACGAGTAGTTTTATTTTAAGAGTTTTAGGAAACACACATGCAAAAAGGTGGAGTGAGAAAAGGGGAAGGCAGGATGAGATTGTGACAGTTCACAAGTCCACAAGGACAAAGAAAGACCCTTAGATTTGTACGGGCAAACAGTCTCCTGCAGCTCTTCTTTTATACCTAAAATGAGAAAAGGACTAGAAGGATTAGGGGGAAACAGGACTTAAAACCTGGTTTAGACACCAGAAGGAGGTCCAGGGGGCATAGGTGGCAAATACCAGAATCATTTTAGCAAATTCTCGTGGCCGGGCCACGGGAGGCCTACGTTGGACACTTGCTTCTTCCTCGCTCCGTTGCGTAGCTGGATGAGCCCAGCCAGCTGAAGTTGACCTGTCTGGGGGAGCGCTGCCACACAGTACGTGGGGCTTTGTGACTCAGCTGCTTGCTCAGCACCATCACTGGAAGCACCAGCCCTAGGCATAGTCGTTGTCTAGCTGATAAATGATGGCCAGCGAGCCTGGGAATGTTCCTTTTGGCTCCCGCCCGGTGTCAACTCAGCGGATTTTCCATCCAGAGTGCTTGCATCTCAGCCCTGCTGCGTCGCTTATTGTGCAGCTTGGGGAATTTCTCTCTGTGCCTGCTGGAGAAAAAAAGACTGTTCATTTTGGTGGCTGGAAATACTGGAGAATTCAGGAGCTGTGTAACAGATAGCCACCAAAAAAAGCACAGCGTTTGACATCTGTCCAACTGAAATCAGAAGGCATGACCCGTAACAGTTTATTTGGTATTCAGGACTTCAAGGCACCTTATCTCCTACCTGGTCCAGCAAGAAGCTCTGCATTTGGCCTTTTTTCCTCCTTTTGAACTTCCTGCTTTTAGGACATGCGAATATAGGCCAGGAAGAGCTTTTTTTATTAAGTAGAAACGGGCACAAAGGAACAATTGTACCTACCGCGTTACCTCGTGGAATTGCATTAACTTGTGCAAAATGCTGCGAAGTTCTACCTTGCATCCTTACTCCTATCCATCTGCTCGCACCCCATTCCATAAGCTAAGAAATTCATCACCTGGTAACATCAAGGACTCGCTCTGACCAGAGCTGGTCTTGCTTGGAGCTGCCCACCTCGGAGCCAGGCGCATCGTGTCCCGACGCCAGTCCATTCCCGCTTGCCAAGGTCTTTCTTTTGCACGAGACATCTGCGTCAAGCCCAGGAAAGACTTTTCTGCAGGTGCCCTGAAAAGGAACGTTAGTGGAGAAGTCGAAAGTTCACGATCATCACTTGACACCTTTTCCTTCCTGTTACCTGGAGCTGTCTCTGTTGTTCCAGTCGTGCTCGCTCAGGAAAGGGTCCGAGAAGAGCATTTGCTTGTACTGCAGTTAATTATTCACAAGAATCTCGGAGCTTATCCTCTCTTTTTTGTACTCATATCAGCCGCCTCATCTCAAGGGTGTTCGTGGTAGCAGAAAAAGCTCCCGTAGACCTCACTTGGCCTTTTGCTGGTTGGTCTTTTTCCTCAAAGTGGGAAGCAGCTGCATCTCATGCAGTAGGGAGAGGACCTTTTGCTGTATGTTGAGAACTGTTTCCCCGATTAGGAAGCGACAGTGACTTGGGGAGGCTCCTCTTTGTGCAGAGGCCATCCTGTCTAATCAGTTCTGCTTGTTGCTTGTGCTTGGAGAGGGTACTTTCTGCGGGCAGCTTCCAGTGCAATTAACAGGTGACGGAATCAAACGAAGGGTGTAAGCTCAGCGTACAATAAAGAAAAGGTAAAGGAAAAGGTACAAGAAAACCTGGCTAAGAGGGTGGATTTTTCTGACTGGGGAGTGCAAAATCCAGTGGTTTTATCAGAAAGGAAACATTGATTTTAGGAGACTGAAGAATAGGTCGGACTTCCTGAAACCGGGGTAATCCTTTTGCGTTGAATCAAAGGGCTCTGTCTTGTGTTTTGGGACTACACCTGGGTGTGGGTAAGGTTAGAAGCCTTTGCCTCTTTTGTAGCAATTACTGGGCAAAAATCAAGAAAGCATCTAGAGAACTTCAGTGTTTCACAGCCATTGTCTCTAGGGATAAGCTGCATAAACTCTAGGAGACTTACAGTTGTTCTGCACATTGAGCATCCTTTTTGTTGGCTCCTGCTGTAGACCTTTATCTTCAGCAGGTCTCCCTGGAAGATCATCTATCAGCAACTGGTAATAATAAACTCTCCCTTTGTGGTCACTCAGTTGTTCCCCAGCTGGTTGTCTTCTCAGCAATGTCATCTTCTTAGTGTCTTTATTAGGGCTTTTCCTGTCTCTTTCTTTAGCACTTTTTGAGTCATTTTAGAGGAGATGATTCTGTTGGGCTGCACTGCTGGCAACTGTGCTTCTCCCTTTGGCTCCTCAGTGGAGAAGTGAGACTCTGTGCACATGCTCCCAGTCCAGAGCTCCTCTTCAGCTTCCATTTCAGAAGCTGGGCTGCTGAAGATGAGAACAGGCTCTTACCAGCGATGGGAGCTGATGCAGCCTGGAATGTGCAGGCTCAGGTTGCAGCAGCAGAAGAGCTTCCCCGCATTATTTTTGGCTCCTCTTTGCCTGGAAAAGGGATTTGTATGAGAAGAGAGGGTTCTGTAGCAAGAGAGAGATGTTAGCAGAGGTTGTGACTTGGGTGTCTCTGCATCTCTGGCTGCTGTTTCCACTTTGTATTTTCCTGTGGCTCTTCCTCTTTTGGGACAGTTTCTTCTACAGAATAACTGTTGGTAGAGCATCAGGACAGAATGGTCCCCTCCTCAGCACTGTGCCCCTGGAAGACTGAAACGTGGGGTGCTTTGGGAGGGTTTCCATAAAGTCTCCTGATGATTGGGTTTGGTACTTCAGTCAGTTCCTTTCTTCGGGAGGCTTAAGTAGGTTTGCTGGCCTTCTGGGTAAACCTTGCCTTCATCTGCATCCCTCTTACCTGCCTCTGACTGTGGGAAGCTTCCAAATGTCTCTAATTAGGGGAACCGTTGAAATGAAAAGTAGTTAAAAAAGAGTTGTTTCTGGTGAGGTTTTGACACCAGCTCTTGTGCCGGGAGTGCACGCTTAAAGCAGGAGGAGGAGGAAGGTACCGTGCGTGCGCTTTAGGGGGCTGAAGAATCAGAGGTGTATGATGGATCTGTTTAGCCACTGCAACACGTTTTGTGGCTTTGGGCAACGGTGACATTGCTGATGGCTCTGTCTTATTTTGTCACCGCTCCGCACGGTGGGAGGGAAGGAGCCGCTGCTGCCGCACGCGAGCGGAGGCGAAAGCGGCCTCAGCGGCCCCTGGTTGCCTCTTGGCTTAGAATAAGGGGAGCTGGGTTATTCTGGGGACTCAGAGGAGATGCTGAGTGCCCGTCCCAGCACTGACAAACGAGCATGAGAATGAATGTTTCCACTCCCACAACTGTGGGCGATGGGATGTGTTTAATTGCGTGTTCCTGCAAGTAAATGACTTTTAGGTATCATGTGAAGGAATTAAATCCTGATGGCCTGACCATATAATAGAAAGCCTTGTGACAGTTGGATGGATGATAATGGTTCCCTCAGTCGCCCGGAGATGTAAACAGACACTTCACACACCATTTTCCCTGCAACTGCGTTTTAACTCTGCTTGTAATTGAAGGATTAGTTGTCCTGAATTTAACCAGATACGAAGGGGGGGCGGGGGGAAGGAGAGAGGAAGCCTGTACTTGCTGGCGTGTCTGCAAAATGCTGAACACACAAAGATCAAGTAATTGAGACAAGCCAAATGTTTATACAAGGGCATTTCTAGTGCCCCCCATCCTTAGCAGGGCTGGAGTTCAGTTTGCCCAGAGGTTGGGATGAAATGAGATGATTGTAAACCAGAGACTCTTAACATTCTGTCTATCTGCCGGAGAATCAGAGCGGGGCAAGCTCCAGCTTTGATGCTGGGTCAGCCCGGGCTTTTGTTAAGTGCAGCTTTTGGGTCTGATTCATTAGCTGGAAGCAGAGGGAGGAGAGCTTGACTGGGTGAATGCCAGCAGGGAGAATTGTTTTGCTGGGCGAAGAAGAACGTGTAACAGCGGAGTAAAGGGCACGTGTCTGCTGACTTTGATGGACTCTGATATCATTCAGAAGCAGGGCACCTTCTCTCATTCCTCTTCACAGCCTTGCTTAAAGTTTTGCTCTCCCAGCTGGCCCCACGGAGCTCCCCTCGTGAGGAAGCTGATGTTTTGCACTGTTGTAACTTGCCTCCTATCTCTTGGCGCTTGATGCGTTTCCGAGGTCGTGCTTATGTGTACTGAACAGCCACCGGCCTCTGCTCACCAGCAGCTACCCCTGCCTCCCAGAGACACAGCTGGGAAACTGGGAGAGATCAGGCTGGTAAATCAGCAATGCCTGGAACTTCTGTTTGCAGGAATCACTTTTCTTACGCCTCTCTGTTAAATTTAAATGACATCTGGAAGGAAGGGACTTGCCAGACCCCTCCATCTGAAATATTAAAGTTGTTTTACGTTCCATTGGCATCGCTCAAATTAAAGCCTAAGCTCTCAGGACGGGATGTGTGACCAGCTAAAAAATTAGGGTAGAGCATCCACAGGGGACAATTTGGAAAGGCAATGGTAGTATCGTTTTTTGTCCTTGCAGTTTTTTATCCCTCAGTAGGTCCCCGTTTCCAAGCGCAGGGTGTCTTGGCTGTCTCAAGGACTCGGTCCGGTGGGATTTGGGGCTTCCCTCGAGCAAGCTGGTTTTGCAGGGTAGAGCCCTGGCTCTCTCTCTTGGCTTTCATCAAGCGTCTCTCGTCGGCTGACGAAGGGGTGTTGCGCGCGGGCACCCCCCTCAGCTACGCGCCACATGTGTGGGGAAAGCCGGAGGAGTTTCCGGGTAGAGAATTGCTGCGGTTTGGCTTTCCAATAACCAACCCTCTGTGGGTTTAGGAGTCTCTTCTCCATCTGAAGCTGGCCGAGGGCAGGCTGCTGGCCGCTGGCCGGTGTGTGCGTTCGGGCTTCGCAAGTCCAATTCCCACCTGGTCCAGCTGCTCTTCTAACAGGTCTGTCGTGGAAGGTGCAGTCTGGCACCACACCACCTCTGTCGAACATTTCAGTGCAAGGATGGGTGTAAAACCCTACAGGCACAAGACAATCACAACGTGAAACGCTGAGTCGGCACGTTACAGCCTTTTAGTACCACTAGTGCCACACCGCTCTGCGCCATCGCGGCTGGTTCTAAACTTGTGTTGTGGGGATGCACAGAAACTTAACGCGAGTCCAGCTCTAGGATATTTATTTCCTGGTGATCTTTAGGGGTTTTTTGGTCTGACAGAGGAGATTGCTTGAACTCTGTGGCAAAAGAATGACCCTGTGCAAAAAGTGGTGGTGTTTAGGCTGTTGGGCAGTAATTGGCCAGGGCTTCGTTTACAGGAGCTTCTTTTGGGCTTTCTCAGCTTGCAGGATAAGCCCATAAACCTGTACTTGGGTCCCAGAACTTGAAAGTAAGATTAATAACAGGAGTTAAACACCTATCGGGTGGATTTAAAGTGCAGGATTTAGAGCAGTTTAGAAGGGAGGGCTGAAATACCGAATGCTCCCCAGGCACTGACAAAGGGGCTGTCTCACCACGACTCTACATCAAGGCAGTTTCTTGCCAGAGTCTTAAACAATCACACAGATTAACAGAATGGCACTTCTCCCGCCGAGGCCAACCGCACCCCGTTTACTGCTTCCCTCTTATCTGTCTCAGGAGAGGGAGTTCAAATGCCTTACACAACTGTTTCTTATCCCTTCCTCCCCAAAAAGCAACGGTTCATGATTCATCTGACCACCCTTTCCAGCCCTTGAGTTATTTTTTTGCCTCTGCTCCCTCCTTTTGAATCTTTGCTGCGGTTTCTGATGCCGGCTACCCGGTGCTGACGTGCTGTTGAGGCCGTAGACCCGAGTCTGGCTGATCTCATCGGTCCTTTCGGTAGCACCAGTCAGTTTCCTTGGATTCATTTTAGGGAAAATCCCTAAAATCAGGGCAAGTGACATCTTGGTTGTGAGCCTGGTTGTCCCCGTGGTGTTCCCCATTCTCTCTGGCTCCATCCGCTCTCTTGTTATTTAATAGAGCAATAAAGAAAGGAACGTTCATAATAAACTGAATAATCAATGAAGAGGAGGGAGAGAATTAGAGAGAAGAAAAAAATGCATTAAACAGTTCCCCGAGAGGGGTCTGGTCTCGTCTCATTACAGTTCAGCAGCAAAAACTCTGGTAATGGAGATTAAAGTTGAGGTAATAAAGATGAAAAACCAGAGAGGGTGACCTTGTACCTGTGGAATTTCTGCTGGCGCAGAACAAGAGGCAAGATAAAAAAATCTTTGCCGCTACCTGGGTTGTTGTTGTTATTTTTTGGTGGAGATTTTGGGGGGTTTTTTGAAGGCAGCTGGGAAGGAAAGGCAGTTCTGGCATGCTTCAGGTGAAATGCTTGTGTGCAGTCTTTTCTCTGCACACTGCCCAGACACTCAGGTTTGCTGATAAAGCAGATCGTGACTGGGCAGATGGAATCCCTAATCCAAACAGTACTAAGGGAAAATGTACTGCTGGAGGAGTTGCTCTTTCTCAGGCAAGATACCAGCCTGTCACAAGGGAGTACCCTTGGCCACCCCCACCTTTCCTTCTAGAACCTGATCCCTTTCCTTCTAGAACCTGTTCCTTTCCCTCCTAGAACCTCTTCCCTTTCCTTCTAGAACCTCTTCCCTTANGGGCAGATGGAATCCCTAATCCAAACAGCACTAAGGGAAAATGTACTGCTGGAGGAGTTGCTCTTTCTCAGGCATGATACCAGCCTGTCACAAGGGAGTACCTTTGGTCACCCCCACCTTTCCTTCTAGAACCTGTTCCTTTCCCTCCTAGAACCTCTGCCCTTATGGACCTCTCTGGTCCTTCTAGAACCCATTCCCACTCCTTCTAGAGCATCTTTCCTTCCCTTTCCTTCTAGAACCTCTTCCCTTTCTTTCTAGAACCTCTTCCTGGTCCTTCTAGAACCCATTCCTTCTAGAACCCGGTCCTTTCCCTCCTAGAACCCCTTTCCTTTCCTTCTAGAACCTCTTCCCTCTCCTTCTAGAGTACCTGTTCTTTCCTTCTAGAAGCTCTTCCCTTTCCTCCCAGAACCTCTTTCTGTTGCTTCTAGAACCCACTCCCACCTGATCCCTTTCCTTCTAGAACCCAATCCCTTCTAGCCACTATGTAGAGGAGCTTCTTTCATCATAGGATGCTGATTGTTTGGGAGAAGAGTATTTCCCCATGAGCCAGGGCTTTGAGACCTGGTCTGCCTCTGTTCCTGCTGCTGCAGCCTTCTCCTGAGCGTACCCTTCAGTGCAAATGCTGTTGTTGACCCCACTGGTTGATGGAGATTCCCCCGTCTCGCCAGACATGCCGATGGTGTTAAAACCCCGGTGTCTTTTCTTATGTCTTATCTATCACAAAAGGCCACAGAGACCTCTGTCCTTCAAAGCAGCACACAAGTACATGTAGCAACTTCGCCTTCATGGATATTTTAAGCCTAATTTTGTTTCCCAGCCCGTGGTTCCTCTGTGCCAGAGGAAATTAATTTGATCATTTGTAACAGAAGGCAACACAGCGCCTGTGCATTCAAGGAAAATGCTCAAGTGTTGCCTGTCTTTTGCTGACGTTAATTTCAATTTGTTCTGTCATAAAATTTTTGACTTCCCTGCAGGAAGACTCCAAATATATTTCGCTGGATGTTAAGGAGAAATTGGTGGTGCGTGCAGTTTGTCAAACTTCGCAGGGGATTTGGCAGGGAAAAGATGCTCAGCAGAAGAAAATGGAGGGAAAAATACCTCCCAGAAAACGGTGCTCTCTTGTGTTTGGTTAAAAAAGAGATGCTTTATTATTAACATCCCGAAAAGACAAGAGAAGAGCGGTGTTTCTGCCAGGCAGGGGAAAAAACACAGCGTAGTGGATAGATTTGACTGCAGCCTGAGTCTTAACAGCACAAGGCCTCGATAGAGAAACACTGCTGCAGAAAAACAGTTGCCCCATTGGGCTAAATAAAGATTCCTGGGTGCTGATTTAAATCACGATTAGAACTAACAATGTTAAAAAGTCGCTTTAATTCCTTGACCCTCTTTGCATCCGATTCGTTTGAGCCCTTTCTTAGCGAGTGCTTTTGTGTCTGTAGGAGAGACAGGGTAAAGTTTACAGCAGCACCGAAGCGATTTAAGAGCATCTTAGAAATATTCTGGTCTTCCCATCCCTGAAATAGCTTAGGGCCGCTGGGAAATGTTATTTGTAGACACTTGATCTTCACGAGGCTGGTAGAGCTGGTAAAAGATTTAACAGAAGACGCAGAAAAGCATCAGACTAATGAACTGCGAGAACTGTACTTTGTTTTAATTTGCGTAACATTTTAATTCCCTAGTTGGAAGACGGGGAGAGAGAGTTCCCGATCCCTGAAGCGCTGCGTTGGTGTTAATGTGGTGTTAATCAAGCTGCCCGCTCTGCTCTGTTCTCTCTGAGAGCGTAGGGCTAAAACTTTCTGCTGAGATGAGCTGAATTTCCATTTGGTTTCGGCGACCAGAGCCATTCCTGCGTTGTTCTTGCAGGCCGGCTGTGGTAAGCCCATTATAAAGCCCATTTTCAGGGGATTTCATTTTATGCCAGCACATATCAGGTTTGGGAACGTGCTCCCGATCGCCAAAGGTAAAACGTCGAGGCTAAGCCCAGATGGACACTGGGAATCCTTTATGTGTCTGGGAGTTCCTCTCAGCTCTTCAGCGCTCCATTAATGGCTGTCCCCGCGGAGCGCTCTCTCGGCTTCCCTTACGTTTGGGTTTATTCTGCCAATTGCCCGCTATTGTCAGCTAATTGGAGTGGAAATGATAAATGAAAGCGATGTTCCTGGTGCTGCCAAGTCTCCTCGCTTGGCAGCCGGTGGGTGATGCTGGTAATCGTTACCAGAAGTGTAATTGCACCGGGCTCTGCCTACGATTTCAACAGAGCAGGCTGCTCTTCCTCCTCCGACACCCGATAGCTGCCTTCCCTCGCTCGTCTCCGGCGCAGGACGACTCTCTCCGGTTGATCCTCCGATGTGGCAGCAGCAAACCACAGGTGCTCGCAGCTGCTCGGGGCCCCTGCCTCTGTGCCCTGTCTGCACTTTGTCTCTCTGGCTTCTTCTCGGCTTCGTCCTTCCTTTGCTTTTACTGCTGGGCTGCTTTCTCACCTCCTTATCTTCTCAGCCTTCTGTTAAGGTGCAGCTCTTTGCTCCCTCTCCTGCCTTCATCAGTATTCTCCAAACCCAGCCCTTGCGCTGTGCTCCTGTCTCTTGGGTTTTATTTGACTCCGTCTTGCGTCCGGGTGCCCGCAAGCTCTAAAGGTTTGTGAGCCTCTCGTGCTTTTTTGGCCCCTGTTCCACAAAGCAGCCAAGCCACGCAGCGGCGGTTTAAAATCCAAGTCGGTTTAGGTATCGTTTCTTCTTTCAACGGGGGGAAATCCAAAGAATTAATAAATTATACCGGCGCTACTTGGCGCTTAAGGAGCTCTTTCCAGCTTCAAAGTGCTCCGTGCATAGCGCTTCATTATTTATACTGTTAATTATATTAGTCCTCGTGAGGAAAAAGCCTCTTAAATTGTCACTGATAAAAGTACGCTCTTAACAGGATAGGAATTCAGCGCTTAAGTTGTGGCAGATAATTTGTCCACTGAGGTACAGTGCCTGGGAGAAGATACTGGGTGGATTTACAGCAGTTCTTTAAGTGTCTACCAAAAACTGTTTCAAACAGGAAGACCCCAGAGCTCTAAAGTGGCCTTTTCAGGGTGGGATGAATATTTTTCCTTTAGGTATTTCCGCCGTGCCTCCGCAGCACACGTGCTGCTTCTCTCTCCCATCTCAAAGGCATTCAGTGGCCTTGCACCTCAAATGGCTCATAGCCGGAGCGTCGCATTGCACTTGATTTGCTGTGACTCTCCCCGCTGGACATCCTGGTGGCACTACGGATGATAAACCCTCCACCTTTCTGTAGAGAAATCAGTAAACTTAATTGTCACCAGCCTCATCAAATGTGACTTGAGGTCTGTTGCTCCGGAGCTGGAATTCTTAAGCTGAATGTTGAGCTGTGAAAAGAGCTGAACACCGGGACCTGTGAACAGCGCGGAAGACTCATATCCAAAAAGTCAGGTAGCGGTTTCCTGCCCATTAAGCAGATTCTGAATTCTTAAACCCCCTGTGGAGATGTGTCGGTTTGAATCTGAGTACCTGGCAAATAGGAATCACTGAGGCGTGCGGATGCTTCCAAGCGTCTACTGCCTGGATTTAGTAAAAGCTGATTCGAGGCCACAGATAGGAGCTGGCCTGCTTAGAAAACAGGCAAGGGAGGAGACCCAAGAGAGGGTTTTCTTCTCACAGACTTGGGCATTTAAGTCTTAAAATGTGAGTAAGGCTGGCTGTGTGCTGACCTCTTGCCACACGACTCCTTTGGCCATTACTTCACCAGGGAAATTGGTTTTTTTTTCCTAACGAAGGAGAGAGATCACAGAAGAACANGAGATCACAGACAAAGAACACAAGATGTGTTCCTAGGAAGGGGGGTGACCAGGCAGACTTGGCTGCTTCTCGGGGATGCTGCTGGTGCTGTTGGGTATCAGGATGGCTGCAAGGCAGCGTTTGGGAGTCAAGAGAAAGGAGGCTTTGTTTTCCAAGCGTCCGACTGAATGTAATGAGTCCCGAGCGGCCGCTCAGACCTTGGGGAAGCTGGCGGAGGGAAGGAGATGCCGGGCAAGTGGATGAGCGCCTGAGCTGCCTTATGAAAGCGTGATGGCAGCGTGGGATCGTGACCTTGGCGAGGAGGGGATGGAAAAGGGGTCAAGCAGGGGCAGTGAAAGCCTTTGTGAATTAGCTGGGGGTGTTCCAGTTGGGCGCGCCAATCGAGTGGTGGCGGCGGCTATTTCCACATCTTTGGATATTCTGCTTGTTCTGTCCCCCTCCTGAGGTTTTGGGATCGATGCGACCAGGTGGAGCCTGTTCTTCCCTGGCCCTGCATTCTGCATCTCCTTGAGGTTCTCAGAGGCTGGGTCCTAGTGATTTTCTCGTGGGTGTAGCTGATGCTCTGCCGCGCGTGGCCTTGTCTTTCAGCCGCATCTTGGAAGCTATTGAACGAAGAGTACCAAAGCTGTGCCTTTGGGGTGGGTCTGTTGCAGGCTTTACCCTTCCAGTCTGTCGATACCGAGCTGTTGGGGCCGCTTGCTGTTGTGTAAAGTAGCGCAGGCCTCCTGCTGTGTGGGTCTAATTTAACTCTGATGTTTATTTGCAGAATAACACGCTTTGGAAGCCGGATTCTTGCCAAGACTGCCGTTGTCGTAGCAATATTGTCACCTGCGAACCTACCATCTGCAAAGACCCTCGGTGTGACTTTCAGAAGGTAAGGAAGGGGCCCACGTGCCAGCTGACCCGTTCTGGGTGCTGGGAAAGATGGCAGATTGCTCTGGAGGTCCCGCACCACGCTACAGCCCGAGGCTCGCTGTTGGAACAGCTGGCAGGCTGCCGGCGCTCCGAGGGCCTCAAAGGAAGGCTCTGAACTGGGTTTGGACCTCCCAGCACGAGCCCAGCTTCCAGGCAGCCTTCACTGGAAGGTGGAGCTGGGTCTCCCCCAAGCATGCAGATGGATGCTTTCCACCCCGATGAGCACTGACAGAGCTGAGGTTGTCTTTCAGTTCCTTCAGTCTTCTGATGGTTGTTGAGCTTGCATTGTCTCCTGTTTATCTTTCTCTGGCTGAGCCTTCATTAATGGTTACAGCTAATTGGCCACAGGATCAGTCTTGCACCAGCATCTGGATTACTGGTGTAGCACACACGGGTGACAAGGAAAATTAGTGTTTTAAAGAGGCACTGCCAATATAATTCCATGGCTTTAGGAAGCAGGTTGAAATGGTTTCCGATAGGAGAGCGTTAACGAGGAAGGAATTTTGATTCATGCTGGTTTTCCCCACTGTGGTCACTGTATATTGGTTAAAGGCAGGCTGAAATAGTAGGGGCTTTTAAAGAGGAGGGAAATGATGAAAAGAGTGCTGTCGTGGCACACCTAAGAGCGGGTGGCCTGGGTAAGATGTTGTTGTTCCACCTAAAAAAACAGCTACATGAAAAGGTGGCGGCTTTGAAGCTCATAAAGGGAAATAGATTTATAGGGTGAAATGAATCCAGGTGACTCCTTGACCCGGGTGGTCTTCGAGACAAAGAGTTGCAGTGTTCTGGGTAGGTCTGGCCATTTAAAAGGATCAGCAGGGGTCTCAGAAGAAAAAGAATCCAGTCATCCTTCAAGCATAAACCAGCCAGCGGTCTTGTTGGCAGTGGCAAGGCACAAACAAAACTGGGCAGTCTCTGCAACAAGCACACCCAGCGGTGCTCTAAACAGTTGTGTGGAAAAAAAAACTCCGCAGCGTTGGAGGAAACCTTCAAGTGAGGAACTTTTCTTTGGTTTGAAAAATCAAAATGTTTCTTTTAGAAAACGGCAAAGGAAAATTTGGGACGTTTCAAACCATTCTGGGCCCTTTTACCGTAGGTTTAAAGAGGTGAGAGGAGAGACAATTTTTTGACATCCCAGCATCTCCATTTTTTATTTTCACAAAAGAAGAAGCGACTGAAGGTCTGTGGTACCTCAGGTGATGCTGGGGGCCCTCATGACAGCGGCCTGTGGTGACGGACATCCTCCCTGGGGCCACACCGCACTGCCTCCGTGCCAGGCCTGCGGTGCTTCACGTGTGTGGAAGCGTTTCCAGGAGAGCTGGGGGCTTTCCCGATTGTCCCCTTAGGGGTGTAAATTCTCCTCCTGGTGTTCCCATGGTAAAATGATCCGGCAAAGTGCCGTGCCACCTCTCAACAAAAGGAGCTGCTTACAGATTTCACTCAATGCCTTTGCTCTCTGCACTGGGAGTGCTGGCTCCAGCCAGCCTCCACGTCTTTACCTTCCTCTGGAAGTCTCTGCTTCACATCAACTGCTCAGGAGATTCTTGTATCTTTTCAGGGAGAAGTGCTCCGAATAGCCCCCAACAAGTGCTGCCCCGAGTGTGCCTCCCAAGCGGAAGGATTCTGCCAGCACGAAGGCCGGATGCACAGCGTGAGTGCTCAGTCCTGGGCAGGGCAACGCTCGCTGGTTTTTAGCCCTCCGGTCGGCTCACATCAGCGAAGGACTCTTCGCTGGTGTGTGGGAGAAGGATAGCTCATTGGGCTTCTCTTCTGTCACTATCAGATAATGGAAAATAGCAGGAGGGGGGTCTGTGAAAAGGGAACATGTCGCTGAGCGGCCCTGCGTCCTGCTCGGCTTGAGGGGAGAGAGTTTCCCGCTCTTTCATTCACTTTGCCATTTCCGTGGGTGATTGAGACGATATAATAATGTTAGGAGGGGAGCAGAGCACGGTGAGCATGACATATTAGCTACCCTGAAGAGGCTTTTCTCTCGGCAGCTGGCTCTGCGGCGGGAGATTGATTGCTGCTGCGCGACCCGGCTTAGGTATTTTGTAATCCTGAATTATTCAAGAAGCAGGTTCCAGGACCTGCTTTCACCTCGTGGGGCTGAAAGGCCAAAACGATAAAAAAAAATGTCTACAGATAAGAAAAAAAGAAAGATTCATGGCTAGTATTAAGGAATCACGTTGAACAATAGGCAAACATAGAAAAATGGCTTAACGGGGAAACCA
>VWZY01008685.1:40645-55325 GCA_013399075.1 Chloroceryle aenea | reverse complement strand
AGATTGAAAAGCCGTGGAGCTGCGGTGCTGAGGGATGTGGGTCAGTGGTGCCCTGGAAGTGCTGGGGGAAAGGTTGGACTCGATGAACTTCAAGGTCTCTTCCAACCAAACCCATTCTGTGTTTCTTCAGCAATGCAAAACTGGCAAGAGGGATGGAGAAGGTGGCCCAAACCAGTGTTTTATCCCCTTTCTCCCTCACGTTTACAACCCGATGCCCGGGTTCTCAGGCCATGTCCTGCTCTCTGAGAAAGCCCACCCTAGAGCTGCAGCTCTGACGGCTCTCTCGTCCCATCCACAGGTTGTCACCCATCCTGCTTCACCTGCATCGGCCCGGGGGCCTCTCGTTGCCTGCGGTGCAGAGCTCCAGAGGACGTACTGCAGCCTCAGCAGCCCGTGGAAGGAGCTGTTCACGGCCTTTGCCTCGCTCGCTGCCAATCTCAGTTCTACGTGGATAGCTCAGGAGTCTGCCAACGTGAGTAGAGGACGGGAGGAGCTGTATGAAGCCTTCAGCGGGGGGCTGCACTGGCTTTTGTGTGTTCAGGGTGGTCTTGTATGATGTTCGACTCCGATGTTCTCTGAGCTCCTTTGTTTGGCTCGTGACAGTCTTGAGTGTTTAAACTCAGTAACTTTCGGGATGGTCTGTGCTGGTACTTGTGAGGGGAAACACACTCTGCTTAGCACTTCTGACTAAAGAACCCAGGTACTACTTTAAAACCAACCATGCTTGAGCCTCCACAGCTTCGCCTTCTTTTCATTCAAGTGGAGAATGCGATTTTTACCACTGGCTTCTTGTGAAGCAGGACCAATCCTTCAATCCGTCCCCGAAAAGACTGAGCCCTCTCTTTATTAGCCCTTGGAGCAGGTCAAGACATCTCGCAGCAGTCTTGTCTTTTGAGGAAGCTCTTCTGATCCATGGCCTGCAGCACATGGGCCTTGGCTGCTCCCAGAATACCAAGTAGGAAGCCTTTCCATGAAGGCTGGAGTTTGGCCGAGAGGTGTTTTTCCTCCGCCTGGAGAGTAAACTGCCGTGGGCTTGAGCAAA
This sequence comes from Chloroceryle aenea, assembly GCA_013399075.1. NCBI lineage: Eukaryota > Metazoa > Chordata > Aves > Coraciiformes > Cerylidae > Chloroceryle > Chloroceryle aenea. The sequence goes on along the minus strand of VWZY01008685.1, from coordinate 54,283 downwards.
GAACGTTTACCAGTGGCTGTTCCTTGGCAGGTAATGGTTTTCTTGGCCAAGTCCAGGTCATGGTATAGAACCTGAGCGAGGAAATCCACACGCCACCGCCTCAGATGGTGCAGAGACCTGTACATGGGGCCCCAGCAGAGCTGGGTGACAGTGCTGAGTGATGTCACGGGGCGAGAACGCTGGCACAGTCCCCCACGTCAGTAGCTCTGCCCTGTTAGTAACGGCATCAGAATAGGAGTTTGAGTTATTGCAGAAGGGTGGGAAGGTTCAAGATTCCAAACTTGCAGCTACCCCTGTAAATTACTCTGGGAACCTTTGGAGGTGCAGCCTTTGGAAAGGATGTTCCTAGGGAGGTCAAAACGCCGGTGTCGAAGGTTTTGCCCGTGAGGTTGTGACCTTCTCACTGATGCACAGAAATAGCTCCATCTCTCTTTTTCTAAAGCTTGAGAATTCACTGATGACATTTCTCTCTGATAGAATTTGAGTCTCTTGAGCCACAGTTAGTCCTGGAGACATTGCCTTTGAGATGAGGATCCCTGACTTCTCTCCCTGGCTCTTTTGACAGACAGCTCGCCAGACTTGTAGAAATAGTTTAATTTCATTTCTTCTCTCCAGCCCTGCGTCCGTCTCGTCTCCCTCAAGGGCAGGAGGTTTCTCTGTGCCTTCAGCAGGGATTCACGCAGCAAGACCTGTGCCCTCGTGTCACTGCTCTAATAAGTACTAGGTTTTCAGCTAATGAGTTTATATATTTATTTAACTAGATTACATCGTTTAAGATGGCTTTTTTTATACATCACCGCCAGTAAAGGTGGAGAACTCTTGCTTTTTAGCTGCACCCTTTGTTCTCACCTTCAAGAAACGTGCTGTAGAGCCTTTCTACCTTTCACCAGCAGAGAATCCTGGAAAGGAAATACCTTCCCATCGTCGCTGGGGAGGAAACGGTCTCGCCGTACTCTCAGAGAGGAGCTCGAACTGATTTGGCTCTCTCTTTCTTCTTCCCTGCAGAATGCCACTCCTCCTGTGCAGGCTGCTTGGGCAGCACTCCCCAGGACTGTACTGCTTGTCCGGCTTCCCAGGTCCTGCTTGAAGGCAGGTGCCTGTCGGGGTGCCCCGAGGGGCTGTTCAGGCAGCAGGATCACTGCTACGGTGAGTGCATCGTGCGGGCACCTGCAGCGTAGGCGGCCGGGCCGAGCCGCGTCACGAGCAGCACCTCCCTTGGTGCCTTTCTCAGTGTAACTGGAGATGCTGTCAGACCTGGGGGAGGCCGTTTAAGGGTCTTCAGGGCAGAATAGGATAGGCCAATTTCAGGAAATGGAACGCCCTCCTAACGGGAGAGAGGTGTATGCACCACATCTGACTATGGCTAGTGGGCGGTGGGGACGCTGTTCCTGGTTTGGGTCTCAGCTTTGCCTGCCACTTCATTCTGCTTGTTGGATCTCACCTGAGCAGATGACTGTGGCTGCTGACCTTTGGAGTGACTGCAGCCATGAAATCCTGCTCGCTGCTTGTGGAAAATGGTGGGCTTTGGGGTGCGCCGTTCATTAGGGGCTGTTGAGAACGACGGGTGAGGAAAAGCAGGAGTTTGAAACTTGGTTTGTCCCTGGAAGGCCATCCAGAAGTTGTTTAGAACAGATTCATGGGGGCAGGCATCCTTGTGTCTGGTCTGGCTGGAGGAGAAACCATAATATCATAGCATCATTCAGGTTGGACAAGACCCTTGGGATGGTCAAGCCCAACCAACCCACCAGGAGAGAAGCCTCTTCTAAAAAGTCCATCTCTCTCAGTTATTCTTCTTACCCACGGAGCAACGCTCTAAACACAATTACTTGGCAGACCAGTGTTCCCATTTGGGAGGGCTTTGTGCAGACATTGGAGCTAGATTTTCTGCTCATGAATGTCAAACTCCTGCCACGATGACGTTTGTATGATCCCTGGATGTTTAATTTATCTCCCCTGGGCCTGCCGCTCGCTTCCTTGCGTGTGCAAGCCTGTGCTGGAGGGAGGAATAAAAGGGCCAATCTCTTTGTATTTTCTAGATCTGTACCTCTATTAATGCAGAGAGCAGATTGCTTTTTTAAAAGTGACAGCTCATTCCTCACCTCTTCCCAATGAGGATGTCAGAGCCTCCCAAACCACAGCTCTGCAGCCACTGGTGCTGCGGGATCATTCTCCACCCGCGTTGTGTGGGAATCAAGGATTATTCTCAGGAGTGCCTTTCGGGGGTGGGGGGAGCGTAGGGTGGACACCACCAGGAGCGTTAACAAGCGTTGATGTTCTTCTCCAGCCTGTCATCCATCCTGCAAGACCTGCCGTGGCCCTTCTGACCTGGAGTGCGTCACCTGCCACCCCCACACGACTGTCACTGGTGGGAGATGCAGGACCAGCTGCAAGGAAGAGCAGTATCTCAGCCTGGGGGGCTACTGTGTGGGTAAGTCAGAGGAGGTGGCCTGGGTCACGCGGCGGTGATCGCTCTGTGGCGTTCGCCACCTGCTCGGGCACAAGCCATGAAGAAATCTGAGTGCCTGTTAGGAGGAAAACATCCCATGGGTGAGAATACCATGCAGAGACTCTCTGATGTGCCAAGGCTCTTCTCGCTCATGCTATACGTGTCTTCTCTAGGAGATGCGTGTCCTCTTGTGTATCTTGGCTGCGTGAGGTCAGTCGTGAGAGAGGGAGAGCATTGACACACTCACTGGTAGCAGGAAAGCTGCTTAGATCCTCCAAAGAGCTTCATTAACGTGGGTGAAGGAAACATTTGTGATTCAGAGAAGCTGTTTATGGGGCCCCCAAAGAAAAATTGCCACGGCTGGCACTGCCTCTGGGGGAGGTAAGAGGGGTTGTACTTTGTGGGTGCTCAGTGCCTGCACTTAAGCCTATCATCAGAAGGCACTGATTGCATTTCTCTGTTTAAAAATTGCTTCTAATCCGTCACTCGGACGTGTACAAACACATCCTGGGAACGGCTCCAACAATTTCTGAGCTTTATCAAGCCGTTCCCTTCTTTATCCTGGAAAGAACCGGTGCGTGAGGCTTTATCTAGGCTGAACAGTTCCAAAGGAGATAAAGAATCTCGAGAAAAGGGAACAACACATTAGATGCAATAAATGTATCCATTGAGAGGCCATTGTTCTCAATTTAAAATAGATTAATCCCCTTCACAGAGACTTCTTTTTGGAGAAATACACATGTTGTGGGTTGCTTGTTTTTTATGAAAGGCTTGTTTCTTTGCTCTCCATTTATCAGCCATTTCTTCATCTTCCTTTAAACAACAGTCGCTGTTTGGTCAGCAGAGACAAAGAGGAGGGGGGAAAGCAAAGCAGCGGAGGAGCAGGAAAATATCCTGGAAGTTTGTACAGCTCCATAGGTAGACAAGAAGCCAGGCTGGGAATCAAAGGTCTTTTGTGCTGTCAGGGAATTACAGCACGGAAATAATTCAGCATTTTGGTGTAAAGGGCTGTGAAAGGTTCAGGGGCTGCGGTGCTGCTTAATATCCTGACATGTTAGAGCTGTACACGCTTGGTTTCTTCCACCTTATTTTCCCAACTGTAAATTTCCTTAGGAAAACTCTAGTACCAAAGCCCTAAAGCAGGAGGGTTTATTCTGATGCCCGCTGCGTGCTCTGTGCTTTCAGAAACTGGAAAGCAATGGAAATGTGGAGGGCGAGGTTTGAACCTCCAGCCTCACTACCCACGTTCTGTGCACCCCAAAGCAGGAGAGGTGTTGCACTTCCCAGGTGCAGCGTAGTCAGAGAGTAAGGAGAGGCTTTTCCTCCTCCCAGCTCCAAGTTTAGTCTTGCCATGCGACTCGCTCGTGCCAGTCCTGCCTTCGAGAGGCTGTTACTGGTGTTCCGTGTAACGTGGGCACCCTTCCTGCTCACGGGGCCTTACGCCGACGTTTCTTTGTCTCACTGAAGGCCCTTGTTGAGGAATGTAGTTATTTGTTGCCTTTAAAAAAGAAAAGGTTGTGCTTTGGTCACAGATCTGCCATCTTCAGATGCTCTCTGTGCTAAATTCAGGTCTGATGCCTATGTGGAGGGTGTGTGTTGCCAGTTCAACTAGAGACACAGAGCTCCACGTCCAGCTCAGTAACTTCTGCTTGTTCTTCTCCTTCAGCACTGGCTGAAATGCAGAATCTGCCCTTGCAAGTTATTAATTACCAGTTAAAGAGCAGCTGTCTCATAAAAGAGAACATTAAACCCCGACACTCGCATCATACATGATTTGCATCAGCATCTAACAAAGCTTTTCCCTTTGCTTCCCAAAGCAATATTTTTGGACGATTATCTTCCCATTTATCTCCCAGTTCCCGACCCTCCAGGCAGAGCTGTGTTACACCTCCCAGGGCCTGCTGCGCATCGCAGCTGCCTGTTGTGCTTTTGGGACCTGCAGGGGAGAATCTTGCACCCAGGATGGAGAAAACCAACTGTCACTCAGAAACATTGCCTGTGAATTAGTGTTGATCTTTGGGCTTCCTCGTTGTTGATCTCGAGGCGTCCTCGTTGCTCTTCTCCTGACTCGGTGGAAGGGCTGCTAGGAGAATGCAGAGGGACCGTGCAGTGGCTGAAGCCAGGAGTTCATGGGCTGAGCTTTCCTGGGTTGCTCAGTCAAGGTGTCAAAGGATTCAAAGGACCAGGATTAGCAGCAGGGGCAGCTGGAGGGAAATGAAACTCAAGTTGCCCTCTGGTATGGTAGCTCCCAAGGTCCTATCTTTACGTCCAGCTGCGTCCTCCTTGCAAGGGAGCTCGCAGCGCCCACGTTCAGCTGCTCAGGCCCTCGCTTTCTTCGGCCATGTGCCGTTGCAAACATGTTCAAAGATAAACCAGAAGAGCCCACTCAGGAGGATGCCTGTAACAAGCTCTTAAAATTCCAGAAGGGACACTCAGACAACAAGAAAGAAGTTCAGCTCCTTGTAAAATTAATGAGCTGTTGCCGTACTCTTAGCGAGACACCGACAGCATCACAAAGAGCTAAACCGGGTCTTTAGCTCCACTTAGTCACTGGCGTGCAACCTCTGATGGCAATCAACGGCCGAGCTGCCAGAGGAGGAGAATGGAAGATCAATTCCCAGTTGTGGTCCAGTCCCTCCAGCTGGATTTTCCACCTGATGCAGCCTAGAGAAACTCTCACCTATTTTTCAGAAGGTGCAGGCAGTCTGGCAGAGGCGGCTGCACTTCACCGGGAGGTCACCTCGCTTCTTTGCTTGACAAATTCCCCTTCAGGTCTTTGACAGGAGATGGAATAAACCCCTTCAGATCCAAGCAGAAACCCTGCTCAGTGCTAGGTGTCCTCAAGCCACCGTGCTGCTTTCCAGCCTGGATTTCTCCGAAGGTGCCGGGGAGCGTTTGCGCGCCGACATGCCCATAAATCACGCGATGTTTGCAGGACCGATCTGAAGTAGCTCTCTGTTGTAAATCTGTACCTTGGAATAGAGTGCAAAGCTTGCACCAGGGAATGGTTTTGGAAAGAGCTCTTAAGAGGGGAGGTGTATTTAAACAACATGACTGGTCGTTTGCTTAGCACACGGTGGGACTGAGAGGCAGCAGTGCCTCGGGTTTCCTTTACGAGCATTCACAGCACTTTAGAGGTAATTTTGTCTCCCCAAACAGCCTTATTTGTCTTGACAGGCAAGGGAGCGATATATAATAGATCCTTTCCATATAGGAAATTGGTTTTGCTTGCTAAGAGAGGCTGGAAATAAAGTAACTCTGGAAATGGAAATCGGAGGAAGCGATTGCATTCTGGTTTACGAGGAAAGTCGCTTTGTGGGAAGGTCAGGGATAGGTAAGGGGGTGAATTGCACGGTGGTGAGTTGTTAAGGAGGAAAGTGGAGCTGAAGGGATAGCAGGAAAAGGTTTTGTCTGGACAGTGGGAAGCCAGTCAGCAGTCACTACAAGATGAGCAGGGAGGCACTGGGATCACAGGCCGGGTGGTGACACGCTGCCCTGACTAATCCAGTTTGGGTACCAGAGGAAGCCTGAGGGAATGTGGTAACTGCAGCACTGACCTGCCATGAACAGGGCTGCGAAGCCTCCCAAAACCCACTGCCCCCTGCCTGAGCTGGAGTGAGGGTCCACAGGGAGCAGGCACCGAAGGTGGCTGCACAGTGTGGCTGAGAAGCATAAAGAGATCACTCTGCTGCTCCTCGTCCTTTCAGGGTGCCCGCTGCGAAGGAGTGAAATCATCTTTTCCAAAACAAAGCGCTTCAGTTCTTGCTTTTCTCTCCCAGTACTTCCCCAGTGCCCCTCAACTCCACCAGGAGCAGCATCACTCCTGGTTTTTCATTTGGTGGTGTGTGCTCCTTGATCTCCAGGCTTGCAAAGGAACGAGAGAGCGATGGGGCTGATTTATCCTAAAAGTAGCCAAGAAAAAAGAACTCTCTGAATACGCAGGAGCAAATATAGAGGCTGTGGAGATAAAACTGCATGATAGCTTAGTCCTTGCTCTCTGTGGTGCCTGTGACCCTTTCTGGCTTCAGCGAGGTAGGTGTCAGGTCTTTCCTCTCTGCTGTCAGCTCAGGTTTGGGGTCTTTGGCTGTGAAGATTTACTGGATGATGCCGCGGGCGTCGAGTTCCTCTGCGCAGTCAGAAGCTGCAGCACGATAACCCCTGGAAGCTGTAACCCCTCTAAGGAGGTTCGGGAGCAAGACCTCACGTGCTGCTTTGCTTTCCTTACCCTGTCCTGACACTCCTGGACTGAGAACCCACAGGGTCACTGTCACATGTTTCTTCTCGCTCGCCTTTACCTCCCGCCTGGCTGTTCGTGTCCCATCCTCAGGGCTGAGAGTGCAGTACAGAATCTAGCTAGATGACCCTGTAAGGTCAGGAGGTGAAGAAGAGAGCTGTGTTAAAGACCTGGAATTGCACACAGTGNCCCTGTAAGGTCAGGAGGTGAAGAAGAGAGCTGTGTTAAAGACCCAGAATTGCACGCAGTGGAGATTGCATTCATTTCAGAGCTGTGGCTGTGCTTTTCCCCCAGTGCTTGGTAAGATCACCTATGGAGAACGCAGCGAAGTCAGGCTGGGGTTAGACTCCGGTCACTGCTGGATGCAGCGTGCCCCCGGACTCCGATGCGAGCCTGTCTTCAGCTTGTAAAATTGGATTGCCTGACAACCTGTAGTCATGCTGTCACGAGAGACAAAAGACAGAAAGTTGAACCTTGGGGAGAAATCTGACGAGAGGCCGGGTACTCAAATCCAGCCTCGTTATTAGATTTCTTTCAAGCCAGTCGTCATTTCCTTTATAATTTTGTGAATTACTGTAATGAGGATTAATTTGGCTTCCAGGTTGCCTTACACTGCACTCTTGTGCATACAAAAGGCTTGTTGTCAAACCTTTTGAAGCACCTCAGTTCAGGCAGAGGTCAGGAGACACAAGCTTGTGTGCTGCTGGGGAAAAATGAGAAAAGGCGAAGGGTTTGAGGCACTCTCACGCGCCTCTAAACACGGCTCTTGGCTTGGCTTCGAGGTCTGCAGTGGCCTCTGCAGATGTCTCCTTTGTGTGGGAGAACCTGAACAGACAGGATGGCTGGGGAAGGTCGGACAGCCACACAGGTTGCAGTGGTGGGAGCAGAGGGAGGTGGACATCTACTTTGTTAAACCCGGAGGCAGAAGCACCTAAAATCATAGGAAGGCTCGGGGAAAGCAAAGGGCTTTGAAGTGGCTTTGTGCAAAGCCCACTTAAGGATGGGAAAGGGGATGCTCGATTTGGGCAGGAGAGGTGCGGAGAACGGGGTTGCTGAGGGAAAATGGAAACGTTGTGATGCTGAGGAAGGAAGAGCACGAGGTGGGGCCGAGGGCAGGAGGAAGGGAATACTCCTGGAACGCGGCAGTTTCTGGGCATCCCTCTTGCAGACACCTGGGAGTGCAGAGCCCCTGACCCCAGCCCACCAGCCAGCAGGAAGGGGCTCTGAAAGTTACATCCCCAATGCCTCCCTTGTGTTCTCGGCGACGCGTTTCCCCGTAGCAGCTCTGCCTTGTCTGCCCGTGCTGATGGTGCCCTGCTTCCTTTAGACTGCCACCGGCTGTGCCGTCGGTGCGTGGCCAACCCGTGGGACACCGGCAGCATCTGCCTGAAGTGCCAGAACACCCATCACTTGCTGCTGGGGGATCACTGCATTCCTGACTGTCCCGGGGGATACTACGTGGAGAACGGTGCCTGCAAAAGTGAGTAGCCTCTCCAGGTGCCTCCAGTAGCCGGATCCTTGTGAGGTGTTGGGTGAAGTGGTTCCTTTTCAGTCCAGCTGGCAGGACACTGCGCTGGGAGCTGGAGGTGTCCTTCCTGGCCAGGGTCTCTGTGAGCTGTCTGCCCGTAATCTGTGTCTGCTTTCAGGCTGACTTCAGACACAGGCTTTTCCTGGGTCTTCAGTTTGTGTGGCACCAGCACAGCGCTGGGATGCTAAAACTTGGAAATGCTTCTCGGGTACATGCTTTAAAAAGCCACACAAGTTCTGCTCTGGGAACACAGAACTCTAGCTGGCAGCAGCTTCTCAGGAAGTCTGCAACCCAAGAAGCATCGCCCTAGCTAAGGTCTGTCCCCGAGCCTTGATGATCCGAGCGGCGATCAGACACGGTGAAGCCCAATGTGCTGATTGAGGGAAAGGAATCAAGAGGAGAAGTTAGGATTGAGATGGAGATGCTGCTTTTGCAGGGAGTGGCATTTCCTAATCCAGTCTAACAAGGGGTGGTTCATGTTCCAGAGCTCCTCAAGCGCTCTGGGTGCTGTGTGTTTATTTCCCTGGTTTTGACAAATGAAATCCCAGACGCCTATGAAATATTCTGCGTGTCATTTAGTTGTAAAGACCCCCGAGAGAGAGACATTTTTCCTTGCTGGAAATTGAAGCTTAGGGATAACATTTCTTCCCTTTGCTCTGCCGGTTTCATTTCAAAGAAGTTTTGCATTATTTAGACTGTGCCAGAACTCCTCTTGCATTTCATGCCAGCTTTGAAGGTCTCCAGCTCTTGCTTCTCGCTGATTCCTTCACCCACTTTCACTCGTGATTAATTTGGCCTGACAGGTGTAATGAGGGCATCAATCTTTAGGTAAAGGTTGTCAAGAAATAAAACAGGCCAATAATTTTCTGAGTACGTACCCCCTTCGGAGAAATGAATAGGATGCACTGGCCTCTGAGAGTGCTGCTGCTGAACCTCGTCAGACGTGCTCAAAGATTGATTTCTCCTTTGAACAGCAACACTTGTTCTTGCTCTCCTGCAGGGTGTCACCCCTCCTGTAACACCTGCACCGGCGGGGGGCCCTTTTCCTGCTCTTCCTGCAACACCAGCCTGGTTCTCTCCCACACCAGCATGTGTGTTCCAGCCTGTTCCCCGGGATACTACAGGGATCACCGGCAGACCTGCAAACGTGAGTGTCTCTCTCCCAGCCATCTCTCCTTTCCACAGCACGTTCACCGACGTGTCTTGTCTTGTCCCCTCGCTCCCTGCCCCTCTTGCCGGGCAAGGAAAGATGTCATGTGCCTAAGAATGGGATGTGAGTTTCCAGAGGTGATTAGCTGCCCTAGAAACAGAGCCTCCGCGGCTTTTACATTGGAACACAGTTGCACTTCTGTTACCCACTTCAGGACGAGAGGCTTTGGGTGGCCTGGTGAACTCCGAGGGAAGGGTTGTGCAGGCTTCCTCACTAAGTTGTCCAGGTGGTGCGCAGAGTACTGGTGGATTCCGGGCTTTGTGAAATCTTGACAAGTTCAGGCTGGTTTTTATCGGATCTTCCTAAGGCAAACCCCCTCCCCAGGGCACTGCGTGCCGGTGCCTGCTGTGGCAGCTCTCTTAACACCACAGCATTTGTGCCCTGGCTGCCTTGAGCTGTGATGTGTTTACCTCCCAGGGATCTGATGCCGTCGATCTGGTGCTAAGTCCAGTAGCGTTTCTATCCCGCTATCCCTTGTGAATCTCTCAGGGCCTCCCTTCTCCTTTATTATTCTCTGTTCACTCTGTCCCCGACACCACTTGGGTTAGTCCTCGCGTGATGACGGGGCTTAATGTTCCAAACAGCAAAATTAGATGCCCCAGAGACATAAAAATGTGAGAATAGCCCATTCGAATTGCTTTGTTGATGGGGAAAAAAAAAGAAAAGGCTACTCAATAATAATGAAAACCAGGAAAGTAATAGAAAAGATGAATAAAAAAAAAAGGAATCGTGGGATTCTCACTGTCCTGGCTGGTTTCCTACCAGCTCTAGATGATACTCAAAGCTCTTTCCTCCAGTATGGATTCTCTTCTTGCTAGCCACACCAGAACACCTCCTTTCCTAATTAAAATGCCCTTTGCTAGTGAAACCCTTCCTATTGACAGCTCCTCCCTCGGGACAGCCTGCTAGGAGCAGACCATCCCCGAGGCCCCTACCCTTCCTGAATTCGGTTGGGTAGCTCAAATGCAAATAGATTTTCCACAAGCAGATTCAGCTTCCCCCATCCCCTTAGCATTGCAAATGGCTTTCAAAGAAAGCCGCGTAATCCGCCTGGCAAGAGGCTCAAGGCAAAGCACGTCGGGGCGTGGGATTTTTGCCATTCCAAGTGTCACTTGTACCCTTTCAAGCTGCTGATAAGCCGGGTGGGCAGAAAGCGTCCCAGGCTGCTGCAAAACTACCACTTAGAGGCAACGAAAATTGTTTGACCGGAGGTCGGCTGTTAGGCTGAGAGTGTTGGGTCTCTCTTCAGAGTTTATTTTAGTGGCGTTGCACTTGTGAGGAGCTGGGGTCATGGAGCGAAGCTCGGTGATGCCGAGTGTGCCTCGCAGACCCTCTTTTGCAACCCGGTGCCACGCTGGCCAAGGAACGGTGCGGAGCTTCTCGAGTCCTTCGTGCCTTTCGAAACTCAGATCTGGAGTCGTGCCGATAAAACCAGCCGCCTGGGATTGCTTTCAAACAGGGGGTTTGCTTACAGTCCTGGCCAGCCTCCAGAGGCAACCCCCCCCTTCGATAGAGTTAAGCCTCCCGTGGAATGTTTTACCATAGTTTTACTACTCTGCTTTTCATCGCACTGACAAATAGCAAGTTTTCCACCTGGCATCCTTAGGTGAAATCAGGCTGGCACCAGAGCACCTAAAACCAGCTGCTGGCTTCCTTAGGTGAGCATTTTGTTGGCAATCATTTGTCCCTCGACGAAATGCAAACCTTCTGGGACACCTCTTTAGATGAGCTCAACCAGTGACTGTTCCGAAGGGCGCTGGCTTCTCGTTTCAACGAGAGCAGCGTGGCCGGTGTCACGGTTACTCCGGTATTCCGAGGTTCAGTGGATACAAAGCTCTGTCTCCACTGAAAAGTCAATGGCAGTGGATCTCCACAGTTAGCCTATCGCTAAATTAGCGCTCCACGATGAGGAGCGCGTCACCCGACCTGCAAGGCGCACGGCTGTGTTTAGCACCTCAGCTGCAGGTGCCCTAAATCCTAAGGGAGGTTCCACTTGGGGTTTTTTCTCCATGAAAAATAGCCAGCTATGCTTTATTCTTTAGTGGAAACACTCGGGGCTGGGTTTTCAGAGCTTTTTTTCCGCTCTGTCGTAAGTACGGAATTGAGCTTGGGCAAAGATGCTGAGTCCATGGGGATTTAGAGACATAAAAAGCAAAACCTGAAGTCTCCACGGGTGTGCCTCAAAGAGGAGAAGAGGATGCAGGATAATACCCCTTTTACTTGAACAGTTGCATCAGTAATTACAGTGATTTTCTTTGTCTTTTCCACAGCTTGCAGCAGCCAGTGCCTGAGCTGCGAGTCAGCCACCGGCTGTACGTCTTGCAGAGACCCAGCTAAGGTCCTGTTGTCCGGAGAGTGCCAGCACGAGAGCTGTGCTCAGCAGTATTACCTGGATTTTTCCAGCAGGACCTGCAGAGGTGAGAAATATATTGCTGTTTGAAGGAAAAAAAGGGAAAAATAAACAACTAAAAATCAACAGTGCCTTGTCCGAGGATGCGTTACGTTGCTGCAGGACCTGTGTGGGTGGCCTGCTTTAAAAAGTGGGTCTGAGGGGGGAGTTGCTCAGCCCCCGACCACTTGTGAGGCCTTTTTTTCCTTCCTTCTTTTTTTTTTCTTCTTTTTTCTCCTTTTTGGCAGTCTGCGGTCACACGCTTCAGCCTTTCAGGGAAACAAGATTATTGCAAATCCTTCCCTTGTAAATGATTTCGTAAGCCAGCCAGCAAACTTTCCAAGGGTCAGGTCTGGCGATTCATTTAGTCGTGGGTCAGCTGAACAACGAGGGAGCTCACCAGGCTCAATCTTTTGTAGAGTGCTTACAGGGCCGCTTCTCTCTGTCTTACTGAATGCTGCATCGCTGGGCGACTGCAGAACCAACAGTTTGGAGGGATTTAAAAGACACGTGACTTGAAAGCTTTCCAGAACTCCCAAGGAGAGTGGTCCAGAATGGAAATAAGCAAGGATAACGTGGCTTTGTGGAGGCTATTGCTGCTAAGACCCAGATGTGATACAGATGACTTGTTGTTCAGTGTTCATTTCTAGCTGGTGCTCTCAGTACCTGCACCCAGCTTAACTGAGTAGCATTCTTCAGAGAGGTGACACTGTCTGGTGTTTAGGGTGTTGGAACGAGGCAGCACTCCTGTCCTGGCTTTGTCTTGGACATGCTGCGGGGACTGGAGTGGCTCAGCTCATCATAGTGAGTCCTTGTTTCCCCACCTCTTGCTCCTGCCCCTTTGTCTCATCAGCCAAGCGTGTCTGCTGTTAGCTGCTGATACAGCCCCTCCAAGTGCCACCCAGGAACAAACGGTGGCCCTGGCAGCCTGAGGACTCCTTGGGCACGTGCCCACGGTCGCGACTCTGCTGAAGACTGGAGGGCAGATGGTGCAAGGGCATGTGAAGACAGATCTGGTCCTGGCTGGATCCAGCTTGTTTCTGGCCAGTGGGCTTCCCAGAGGGACGTGGGCAGCACGATGGTGCCAGCATTAGCAGGTCTGAGTGCTGAACAAGAGCCAAGCCTGCTCAAACTTGACCCAGTCAGAGCACTTTAGGTCCAAGAGGGGGGAGAAACCAACCCATAGTTTGAGTTGTAGTAAGTCACTCGGTACAAATTATGCTTTCTTGTCTTTTTTAGTGTTGCCTTAACAGTTTTCACCGCGCTCTTTGCTCTGAGCGCTTACATCCTCACGTAGCTTGTAGACCCCACGTGCTAAGCCCAGCGAGGGCTGCCCCAAACTGACCTTTCTGTTCTCTCCAGAGTGCGACTGGAGCTGTAACGCTTGCAAAGGTCCCCAGAGGACCGACTGCCTGCAGTGCATGGAGGGCTACGTCCTTCACGAAGGAGCTTGTGTGGAACAGTGCCCTGCAGCTTTCTACAAGGAATCAGACACGTGCCAGAGTGAGTGCTTCTCGAGTATTGCTTCTAATCGCCCCTGCTGCCAGCACCTTCCCCTGCCTGCGTCCAACTTGGGCGCGCGCTCAGCTCGGAAGGCACGAGGTCAGCTTCGGATCTCTCGCTGCCCCCTGAACGGAGGAGCCGTTCCGGCACGGTGCGGGAAGCGGCTGAAAGCGGGGCTGAGCTGAACTCTTTCCCCCTGACTTCCAGGGTGTGATCAGCACTGCCTTCGGTGCCAGCGCCCGGACGAGTGCAGCCTTTGCGAAGCCCCGTTTCTCCTCCGGGCCGCTCGTTGCATTCGCGACTGCGGGAAGCGATTTTCCGACGACAC
>VWZY01008685.1:27409-40625 GCA_013399075.1 Chloroceryle aenea | reverse complement strand
AAGCGGAGCGAGCGCGCCGTGGCGGAGGGCGACCGGGGCTGTAGCCCGTGCTGTGCACGCTGCTTCCTCTCTGCGAGGCTGGGCCGAAGGGGAGGCACTGGGGTGCTGCGTTCAGCTTGCTGCTGAGGGGATGCTGTCCACAGGCTGTGAGCCTGGATGTGCCTAATTCCCCACGTTTTCAGAAAGCTTCCGGTTGGGTTTGAGGGTTAACAAGCTGCGTAGGATTTGAATGTGAATTGGGGGTGTTTTTGTCAAGTGGCTAGAACAGCTGCTTAGAAACACGTTTCTTCCATTGGGAAAGAAACTTCTTCTTGGGAAAGAAACATCTTCAGTTCTCTGTAGTCAATGGGAAACAGTGGTCAAATGAGGAAGGAACTTCTTAACAACTCATTTATCTTTTGCCCCTTCTTTCCGACCACCTTTGCCCAGTAAGTAAGAGAGGAATAGCAGTGGTGCTTCTGTTCTGCCCCCTGGGGTGGCTCCGTGCGCCAGCGGCTGCGTTGCTTCTGTAGCATCTCAAAGGGGTCACTTTTTCCATCCCATTCAGCTTGTCCTCCCGGATGCTTGGAGTGTGACAGTGACGGCCGCTGCCACCTCTGCGACAGCACCACCTTTCTGAAGAGTAAGGTCTGTGTTGCTGCCTGTGGCCAGGGTTTCTACAGCAACAGGTGGACCAGAGAGTGTGAAGAAGGTGAGTGTCTCTCGTGGTAAAGCAGCCGAGCTGGCAGCTGCCAGCAGATTTTAAGGGCAGAAGGAGTGTTGGAACAATGGCAGTTTTGGAATTCGGTCTGTGCCGTTATCCATCCGGGAATATTTTCCCCTTCTTTCTTTTTAGCCAGCGAGCATCCCTCGAGATTCCCCGTGGGTGGCACCCTCACGCTAGGAATCGGTGGGGTAAAGCCTCTGGACCTCTCCTCGCTGGGCGTGCGTGGTCCGGATGGCGACGCGGCAGAGCTCGTGTTCCGTATCGAGAGCGCTCCCTCCAACGGCAGGCTGGTGATGGTGGCCAACGGGACGGAGCTGCAGCTGGGCAGGGGTGACCTCTTCAGCTGCTGGGATGGGAAGGAGAAGAGAGTCCGCTTCGTGCACAGCGAGGAGAAGGCCAGGTGACTGTGCTGAGAGCTTTTTCAGAGCTCTTGACTTAAAAAAATGTTGTCTTGAGAGCAGGTATTTCCTTGGTCAGTGGAAACGTTATCGCAGCGATGCACGCTTCTCACTGCTGCTAAATAAATTACCCATGTGCTTCTGCTGGACCGTAGAATAAAACTTCCCCATTCATGGTATGAGAGGTCACTGTGAGCTGGCTACCAAACCTGTTGTGCTTTGGGGGTGCCAGTCTGGTCTGATTGCTAGGATACTCCACAGGGGGGTTAAAACTGCCACATTGCTCTGTTGTAGGAGAGTTTCTTTACACTGTCAGGAAAATGCTCAGAGAATGTTGCCTCTGTGCTCTGCGCCGTAATCTGCATTCAGCTGTTCCTTCTTTGCCCTGCAAGATGAGCTCTGGTGGTGTCCTGGGGTAATTAGTGGTGATTAGTAGCTGGCAATGCTCGCACCCCAAGGGTCTTGCGAGGAAGCAGATCTTCTCCCGCTGCCAGGCAGTAAGCCAGCCATCCTGCCAAATTTCACGCTTGGTTTACATCACCAAAAAGCCCTGGGACTAGCTGGGAATCTGTGTTCCAGCCTGTCTGTATCGGGGTGTTCTTTCATCCCTTGTTTTCAGTAAGACTTGCAGGGTGTCCCGAAGCCAAGGGTCAGCTCAGGCTCGCTAAGCTGAAGGCGTGAGTTTCCGCATCGCGCTTTTGGGGTGGTTTTCTTCTGCCTGCTACTCACAGTGAAATGTCAGGATCTCATCTTGCTACGTTATGTTCAAAGTTATCGGGAGGATTACTGCAAAGTAAATAGGAAGCAGAAGTGCTGAAAAGTGGGAGCTGCTGTTCCGAAGCCAGACAAGGGACATTTTTCCATAGTGACAAAGAGCTGCTGACATTCAGAATCGGTGCTTTGTCTTGGAGATGCCGTCCTCCGCGGGCAGCGTTAGCTAAAGGGAAACGAGGGTGTATTATTACACAGTTAAAGGTATTTTATTGCATCTTCGGGGAAAAATACTGCAGCAATATAATTGAAAAAACTTGAGCTAAAGCTTCTGTCGCTAAGCCGGTCGTTTTTACTGAGTATATGGTGGTGTTATCATTAGGGAGTCCTGCGGGAGCACGTCATTAATTTATCTTCTCCTCTATTTTGCCGTGGTGGGGCCGTGTTTAGGAAAGGACAGTTTTCCTTCAAGGTCAGCGATCAGCCCTTCTCCCACCCTGGGGTGGTCGACATTCAAGTGTTTTCAACACAGGTAACGTAACAAAGCTTGTTGTGTTTAAACCTCATACGCCCTGCGAGTCATTCCCCAGCTTCTGGAAATGAAAAGTGCTCCAGTTTGTCCTTTAGCAGGAGGCAAACTGCGGGTTTTGATCCTGTTGTGTGTATATTGATCCTGGCTGGTGCTGAGACCTGGGCTCGGGCTGCTCTCTCCTTTACCTCAGTGGGATATTCACCCAAGAAAGAGCCGCCCTCACTGCCCCAGAATACATAAGTGGGGTTTAATGCTAGGAATTTTGCCTGATGATCCTTAATAACCCTGCCAAGTTGTAGGCAGGCGGGATGGCAGCAGTTAGCTCTCTGATCGATGTCCCCAGGGCTTGGGCTTGGTCTCCACGGGATCTCCTGCCTGCTGCTTGGCGAGGTACTGCCCCTGCCAAACGCTGTTCGCTGGCATCGATAGAGACCCCAGGCTGGAAACTTTCTCCACGACAGAGGACTAGAGAACTCATTTAAAGCAGGAAAAAATGGGAGCTCTAGGTGGGCTTCCTGCTAAGGCGAACAAGGCTATGGGGCCTTGG
The DNA here is from genome assembly GCA_013399075.1 of Chloroceryle aenea. Lineage (NCBI taxonomy): Eukaryota > Metazoa > Chordata > Aves > Coraciiformes > Cerylidae > Chloroceryle > Chloroceryle aenea. Next base: position 37,731 of record VWZY01008685.1, on the reverse strand, counting down.
AAAACAAATATGCTGATGACACCTGGTTGTTTTGGAGCTGGACTTTTATCAGCTCGAGACAAGCAGAAGCCCATCCTTCGGCTGAGTAATTGACTCATTTCTACTTAGGAGCATTAATTGAAGCTTCTGCCTCAGTCTGGCTCCCCTCTATTAGTATCCTGCCTATCCAGACTTTGATCACGATCAAGTTGCTAAGGTTTAGCAAACACCTAAGAGCTGCCTCTGTGTTGCAGGCCCCGTACGTGTTCAGAAATGAGGCCCTCCTTGTCCGCAGAGGGGAGACTGGAGCGGTAACGGAAGGGCTGCTCGGCGTGAGAGACAGTGACAACCCTCAGGAGGTCGTGCTGGTGGTTTTAGAGCCTCCGCAGCACGGGCGGCTGACGAGAGCTCGCGGAGACTCGGCTGCCGGCGTCGGCGTGTTCCACCTGGATGACCTCGCTGGCGGGCTGCTGCGTTATGCTCACGATGGCTCCGACACCCGGGACGATGCGGTTCTTTTGCAAGTGAATGATGGATACCACTTCCAGAACATCCTGTTCCACATAAAGATCGTTCCCAAGGTACGTGCTGTGACATAAGCCCTCGGAGGCAGATTAGAAGTACCGCTGTGTCCCTGAGGTGTCGCTAATCCTGCGTCAGAGCTGGAGAAAGCAGGGGATTGATTGAGCTCTGGAGGTCACCTGGATTTCTGGGTTGTGGGAGAAACGGTTCAGCTCAAATCGTGCAGCTCTGAGGGTTCAAAGTCCGCACTTATTCGACAGAGAGATTTTCTGGAGCTGTGGGGGTGGTGCTGTCTCCCAAGGTCAGGGTCTCTGCTGTTCGCTCAGCGTCGCTCCGCTGAAATCCTTCGCTCGGTGCGTCTGTCCGGCCACTAACTCCCCTGAGGACAGAGCACGGCTCCCTAAATTCAGAGATTACTCAGGACTGCTTTCATTTTTGTGTATTGCAGCTCATGATGAAATCACTGTCATTTGTCTCTTTTGTATTTGGACACAAAGTGGCACTCGCTATTAAATTTCCTCCAGCGGTGGGATTAGAGACAGCAGCAGCTTTCCCTTTATTTAGGAGACAAACCCCAGCCATGAAACGTACGGGGGGGTCTGCTGGAGCCTGGAAGAAAAAGTGAAGCTGCTGAAGTGCTCTTGAGCTCTTTCTGCTCTTGTGGTGCTGCAGAAGGTTCGCAGTCTTCTGTGTGGAGCTGGGAATTACACAATCTGTGAGCGTGAGGAGGAGTTAGGAGAGGATCTTGCCCTCTGGTGTCCTCCTCTCTGCTGTACCCCACGTCTTCACAGCAGCTTGGGCGTGAAAATTTACTTTACAAGTCTGGGGTAGTTAACACCAGGAGGGACTCGTCCCATTCGGCCCCTGCGGGTGCTCCTAAAGCTGCTGGAGTGATGAATGGTAATTAGCGACGTGACTCACACGGCAGTCTGGGGAGGAAAAAGGAGTTGCTTTCAAGGCTGGTGCTGAGTTATTAGGAATAAGAGCAGCCCTGCCTGTGCTTTCTTTCCCTCCCAGGTCACTGACGTGGCCCCCAGGAGCCTGCAGGAGATCAGAAGGGCTGTAGAGATGCTTGGATGCCACTCGAGTTGTGTGGAATGCTTTATTTGTATTATTTTTTCCTTGCTGTTGATTAATCAGGTTCTTGTAAAGGCCAGCGAGGGCGAATTGCTGACCGTAGGTCCTTGTGTTAGCCAGCTTTGCTCTCTCGTCACTCATTATCTTCCCACATCTCTCTGTGCAGTGCTTGGCCACAGAGAAGAACGGAGGTGGTGACAGAGGTGAGAGCAGAGCAGCTTTTAGTAGGAGGGCAGAGCTGGCAGATCCCCAGCTCCTGCCTCATCCTAATAACTGCCCTGGGAGCTGAAATGCCTGGAGTGGTTTTACGCAGGGAGCCCCAGTGTGAAGGTGAATGCAGGAGAAGGGCAGAAGTTCATTGTAGGGGTGCGTTGGCCCTCGAGAGGAGATCCAGCTGAGGGAGGTCTCAGAGATACTCGCATCCTGCTGCACGTGGGAGCGGGTCACTGGAGCACGGACCAGGCAGGCTCTCCAAAAGCACTTTTCACGTGGGGTGAATTCATTCGTTCACTCATTCAGTCTTTTCAAGCAGTACATTTTGCTCGTCATTCCTTGAAGCGTGGCCAGTCTCTCTCCTCGCCTCGCACAATAAATCCAGGGACCTTTCTTGCTTGTCTCCTCTTCCAGAGTTGTGCTCTGCTAGGCCTGTCTGTGTCATGATGGGAGCGAATCGATAAGGTCAGAGGAAAGTGGTCATCTCTACTGGCAGGGTTCTCTTGACTAGCACAGGGTCTGGTTTTCTTCTTCACCGTGAAAAAGTTAAGCAGCTGTTGCAGGGGAAACTCTTACCCTGCACACTCTCATTTCAAAATGACACCAAAAAGCTAAAACTGTGCAAAATTCAGCCTAGTACACATGAAATGGGTGATGGTTGTGCAGCAGACGTGTCAAAACGGAGGTGGGAAATCACCCTTTGATGTGATTCTGTAGCACAAATGTCTTTTGGCCTCTGCCTGCTGTCTCCTGCAGATTCAGAGGAACATGGCAATGAGTCAGTTATCATTTTTGGGGTGACACACGATTACGTGGAGTAGTAACTGAGGAGGAAGACGATCAGTCAGGACTTGGAGAGATTGTGCAGTTCACCCCAGCCAGTTTCAAGGTGAATCTGCAGAAAGGAAGAGGAGAGGTCACATTTCCAGCAGCTGGGCTCACGAGAAGGACCCGTGGCCCAGAATTGGTCACGGGGGTTGCCGAGTGACCCCCATTTCTGAATGTTAAACTGCTCCTGCTCGAGCAAAGGGTGGAAAACTGTCCTAGTTCACCTTTCAGCCAAAGCTCAGCGTGAGAGTTTGCACACCCTTGGAGTTCAGTTTTCCCTTGACTTGTAGAAGAGTGTGAGGTTGGTCTTGAACCTGGGTTTGCTCATGGAGAGGTGCTGGCAGTTCTAGGCGTGTGTGAAGATGTAGGTGAAGGATGCTCAACCATTTCTTGAAGCAGAAGAGGTTCCCAAATCCTCTGCTTGATGCTTTTCACTGGAAAATCTGTTTCCATCAGCACAGCGCTGCTGATGTCGAGTTAAGCTTTTTCCTGCTGTCTCCCCACGTGCAGAGTGACAGGAGCCCTCAGCTGGTGACCAATTCCCTGGTCTGGGTGCCCCAGGGAGGCATGCTACAGATCTCCAAGACAATCCTGCACGCCGAGCTACCCGGTGCCCGGGACTCCGAGATAACCTACACCATCCTCAAGGGCCAGCCAAGGCATGGTGAGTAGCTGTGGAGTCTGCGGGTCAAAACTAGGAGGGTGTTGCTTTTCACCCCCAAGGTGTCCATCTGCTAAATACAGCCTTGTGAGAGCAGAGTCTTACTCGCTGCCAAAATACAACATTCTACAATGAGTGTCTGGCTTGAGAGCAGCTTAAAAGTGATGCCTGTCTCTAGAAACTGCTGAGCAAAAGTTTACCACGGGGAACTCTCTAAATTCTGCAGTATTTGATCTGATTTCTGCGAAGGGGAGGGGTTATTGACCCAAGCAGAACTCGGTGACATTTTCATCCGTGTCTAATTCTCATCTCCAGATTCCTTTTTGAGAGGCTCGGATCTGATCTCTTAGAGTAGCAGCTTTCCCAGGCAAGCTCTTGCCTAGGACCGCAGCTTAGAGAGCATCTTCTGGGCCCGGGCCAAGGGGGAGTGTGGAAGGTGTGGCTGAGATGCAAACAGAGAGAAACCAGATGGAAAAGAGACGATGCCATGGGTGGAGGGAAAGGAAATAAGGACAGAAAAGAAAAACACTCTCGTCCCGCTCAGCACCCCGTTTTCTTCCCTAGAACCATGCTTTAAATAATACATTTGGCACGGCTAGGAAATGATACTGCTGCTTTTACTCTGCTGAGCTGGCTGAAGTGAGAGGATCCCTTCAGTGCTGGTGTTTTGCCTGTTGCCCTGAGGACCTGCTGGTTTCCATAACAGCTGCACCGCTACCCGGTGGCACCAGAGAGGATGTTATTTTTGCAATTTAGAAGAGAAGTAATTAATTTGTATTCCCCCTTTCTGCAGAGGAAGGGCTGTCTTCTCATTTTTAATAAGCATTTACATCAAAACAAGATTTTGTTTTCCCTGAGGAGCTTTGTCTCCTGCTGCCCAACCCGAACTACAGTTTCTAATCCTGTATTTGTCTCACCGTCGTTATCTCGACCGTAATTAATTGCAGGAACACAAAGGGGTTTGTAGCTGCAGGTGGGGAATAAGCGGCCGACATCAAGGATCTTTCAGATTTTATCAGAGATGTCACTTCACAGAAAGGGAGGATGAAAAGCCATGCAAGTGTCCACCAGTCTTAAAATGAATGAGACTGCGGGCCCTGATCCTCCAGACAGCTGGCTAACCCATCAATGGGTGCTCTTCTACTGAAAAAAAGCAAAACCAAGCAAAAAAAAACCCTTTCAAATAAAACAATGGTCAGAAACTCTCTGAAGTAGAAACAACAGAGCAACAGCCTTGGACCAGAAACATCATTAGGGCGCTGACGAGGAGATACTGATGTAGAGCTTGAGGGCGACCTGCAAGTGTGGTGTTTTGGGGTGCTGATTGATGTTCTTTTTCTTGCCCACGGTCAGAGGGTGGTTTTGGGAAGCGAAGTGGGAGAGCTGCTGATGGAGACGGGGCAGAACAGAACGATTACTGGTGTCAGGAGAGCTGAAGGGGTTTATCCATGGCTTCTGAATGAGTAGCCATGATGTGAGCCTCCTTCAAAGGCCAGGGGAAAAGCACAGGATACATCTGACACGTTATTTAAGAAGCAGCTAAAATCCACCCAGTCGAGAATGGTAAAGATAGGGGAGGCACAAAATGTTTTCACAGATCCCACGGTAACTCCCAGCCGAGTCAGTGACATTGGGAAACAAAACCACACCGTTCCTCTCGACGCAGCTCCTCGTTCCGCTCGTGCGTGGTGAGGAGAAATGGTCACGTGGGTGAAACTGAGGGCCAAGGTTTCGATACCCTCCTCTAGATAAGCTAGGAATCGATTTCTCATGCAACAACCAGCAGTAAGCTGGATGTTAGAGGTGAAAAAGGCCACGAGCTCTTTGGAGCGGGAGCGGCAAACCAGGGCATGCGGACTTTCCGCAGAGCCCGTGTCCCGAAGGACAGGGGCCTTGGGCTGTTCCAGAGCTGTTTTGTGGTTGAAGATTTCTGTTCAGAGAAGCAGGTTGAGTATATTTTTTGGCATAGTAAGTCCCCAAAAGAGCTGACCTTGAAAAAATTAGTAGGCTGTGTTCTGATCCTTCAGTCATCCCCGTGAGGGGAAGATGGACGGTCTGCTGCAGTGCTCTTCAACCCTGCTTGGCTCTTGCTTCTCTCTGGTCCCTTCACAGGAGCTCCAGAAAGTGAGGTGTGTCCTTTGAGTCAGTTTTTCTGCTCAGTTGATCCCAAACGGGCACATTCCAAGACTGAAATGGGCTGGCCAGTGGGCAGAACGATGCTGGGGGAGGCTAAGGTTGCAGATCCTGCGCTTTGCTTGCCCCTGTGTTTCTTCTGCGTACTCTCGCGTGAGCTACATGATCTGCCCTTTGCCAAAAGAGGAGATGGAATTGCCCTCTGTCAGCGGGATGCTGCGGAGTCCACTAGTGGTTTTCAAGAGCTCTACTGCTGTTGCTGTTAGTGGCACGAGATGGAAGACTGAGACTGGGCAGACCTTTGTCTCGGGTGCTCGCCAGCTGGTGACAAGCCATCTATTCCTCCGTCTTTCCTCACGAGTCGTGCCCCGTCTGTTCATCTTCACTTTGCTCAGGTGAAGTGGTGCTCCTGGTCCCGATGCCAGCAGATGGCCCAGCAGACTCGTGGCAGCTCCTGCCCGATGGGAGAGCGGCCTCGCCTACAACCTCTTTTACCCAGCAGGACATCAACGAAGGCGTTGTGTGGTACAGGCACTCCGGGGCTGAGGTGGAGAGTGACTCCTTCCAATTCCAGGTACTGCTCCTCCTCTTCCTCCTCATCTCCTGGCTGTTTTGATGCCCCACTTGCAGTTCAGACAGGAGGTTTGAGCCCTTGACACCCCGTGGCACATACATCACCCGCCCACAAACCCCGTAATACTTGCTCCAAGTGTTCTCCAAGTGCCTTTCTTTCTAATTGCTTGTTTTGCAAGCCCCAAACTCCTACTTTCCACGGTCCCTAAGCTCCTAATTTCTGCTAGAGAGTACTTCTTCTCCCCAGCAGACCCAAAGGTACAAATACTCCCCAGCAGACGTAACGCTGACATAAATCCCCCCTCCCCGCAGGCTTCACAGCCACTAAACTCCTCAGACAGGTCCTTGCTGTTTGCTTGCGAGGTTTAACGGCCTCCCCGTAAGGCTGAGCCACCGTGGTGTTTGTTACATCTGCTTTACAAGTCAGCAGCTATTGCTGTAGCACCGAGGAGGCAATTAAGGTAATTTCTAAAGTAATTAACAGAAGTGATAATGAGGAATTTGTGTTGAAAGAGCTAATCTTTAGCTTAATTGCTGCGTTCCTCTTAGAGAGTAAGTGTGTTTTGCATGGGGTAAGCGTTTAGCTGCAGCGTCTCGGAGCGGAGACAATCGCTGTACGCAGAGCCCCGCGGCCAAAGGAAGCCACGGGTGCCTGGCTCACATCTGGAGACCGGGACACCTCTGCCTGAGCCTTCAGCCCCCCGATGGGGGCACCTCGGAAAGATGCTGCAGCTTGGTCTGACGAAGAAGGGGCTGTGTGCCTTCGGGTCTTCGCCTTCTCTCGGGGTTGCTGTGGGCATTTGCAGGATGCAAACCACTCTAGGGGGTGGTTTTAGTCCTTTGAGTTTCTACAGATGTGCTATTAGTTGCTTTATATGTTCTTGCTATTATGAGTTAGGTACCGTTGGCTTAACTTTGGTGATTTAGTGGTGGACAGAAAACTCTCACGGGTCTCTGCGACGCGCAAGAAGGTGGCGGGATCGCTGCTGGGGCAGCAGCACTATCAAAAGACCTGTTCTTTTCACCTCGTTGGCACAACTGGTGCTCACTTGGAGGGTGTGGAAGGTTTAAAATCCCATTCTTTTTTTCTGTTCCTGCCATGAAAAGTTCCCCGGTGGACAGTTGGAGTAAAATTCAGCGAAACTGGGGGAAGCAGGAACGAATAGCAGGCAGGGATTAACAAGCATATCTTTTGGGTGAGATTCACAGACATCAACAGGTATCTTTCTGGTTTCTGAGAAACCAGTAACAGTTTAAAGGCCTCAGCTCCCATCGACTGCCATCCAGGTACACTTTGGGCTGGTATCCGCCGGAAAAGCGTCTTTGCCCTCCCGGACCAGGAGAGGAGAGGGAAAGTACCAAACTGGTCTAGAAACACAGCGGTTGTCCCCTCTCAGGAACCCACCCGTGTGATCTTTCCTTCTCAGGTGTCCAGCTCTGCCAGACCACAGTCCAGCTTGGAGAGCCACGTGTTCAACGTTGCCATCCTGCCACCGACCCCCCGAGCTCCTCAGCTTTCCCTCGGCTCCTCTTTGCACATGGCTGTAAGTGCGAGCCGGCCCCGCCGGCCGGTGCTTCCTGCATTCCCGGCCACCAGAGCCTCTCGGAGGCGTTGATTCCCCTGCCAAGTTGCCTTTTCCTGCAGTGTCAATGCTGTGCTAAGAGCAGTCTCTCTAACGTAGCTGTTGCCCCACCTCTCTTAATTCCAAAGGTGACCTCGAAGTTCAGAGTTGGTTTTGCAAGCTCTTTGACTTTGGCGCGCGTCTTCTCCACGCGTGCCCATCACATATGTAGGCGAAGTCCATCGTTCCCCTCTACTTCTCCTGCTCTCTCCTGTTCTTTGATGCTGTAGGGAGGGGTCCTGAGAGCACGAGCCAGAGCAGAGCTTCAGGGCTTTGCAGCCACATCACCCGCTGGGACACACAGAGAGCCAGGACACCAGGAGCAGGCAGTTTGATGTACACATCCCCTTGGTCTCCTAGCTTTGTGGGGCTTTCGGAGGGGGCCTGGGATCATCCTGCACTGAGCAGCTGGCCCAAGCTGAGCAAGACAGGGCGGGCTGTGCTGAGAAACCAGATGAGAACTTGTAAGAAACACCAGCAGAGCTGAGGCTGGCTCTCCGGGCTGGGGAGAGTTGGGTCCACAGGCTTGAACGTAGCGTGCGGTCGCCTTCGGCGTTCCTCGCTCCCAATGAGCTCTTCAGAGCGGGTGAGGTGCCGGGTGCTACGCTCGGCATTATCAAACCAAAGCACCGTGCCCTCAGGCGCTCCCCGAGAGACAAAAGCCCACCCAGAGGTCCATGCAGGTGGGAGAGCAGATGTGGGAGACCTCCCAGAGGCAGCAGGTCCCCGGGAGGAGCCTTCTAAGGGGAGGTGAAAGAGATCTAAGCCAGCACAGCCCCCCAGCGTAGGACCAAGAGAGGCCAAAGGAAGCGTGGGTGAGGGACCTGTGAAAAGTCCGTGACATGACAGCTTTGTCAGGGCTGAAAACAGCGGTGACCTTTCCCGGGCAGTAATGAAACATGCTCAGACTGCTGCCTGGAGCAATAGGCAGCAATGTATCTTTCCTCTCCTGACTTTTTGTTGTTGCCGTTACTGACAGGATTGACGGGAGGGCCGTCTGGCTGAGCCACGCCGTGCTGGATTTTATAGCTAATTACACACCACAAAATTCAATAGCGCCATAAAATAGGTTTTAGCGAGGGGCGCCTCGTAACTGGCAAGTCCTACCTCTGGGAGAGACAAATAGGCCTTGGAGGCAACTGGAAAGCAACCATAACCTTAAATCTTTTCATCAGGAAATTGCCCTGCCCTTGCATCAACGTGATTGAGTTCTGTTTGGCTGTCCTCAGGCTCCTTCAGAGCTAGACTGGCTCCTGGGCACGAATTGTTAAGGCTTCCCAGACCTCTAGCCAGTGTCCCCCTGAGAAAGGGCAGGGGAATTTTGGTGATGCTTTGGTGGTTAAACTGGGCATGCCATCTGGACTGGGTTTTATCATTAATCGAGTGACCTGCTGCCCCTGTAGTGGTGAAAAGGAGCCTGAGCAAATGCAAACCTGAGCAAGTGCAAACTATACCTAATCCTAGCAAAGCAAATTCTCTTTCAATGCATTTTTTGGCTGAATCTTCCCACGTCTCTGGCCTTGATGCTCATGGTCTAATGTGTTTATTGAGGTGCTGGAGGACCGTGTGACGGTGATTGAGCCCCATCACCTCTCCTTTGTAGCCCCGGAGCTTCCGAGCGACAAAATCCTGTTCAACGTGCCTGCCCCCCNNNCAACGTGACTGCCCCTCTCCTTCCTGGCCAAGGCAAGTGCACCGTTGAGAGCACAGCAGCTTGCTGCTCAGTTAATTCCCCTGCTTTCCGAGCGCGTTGAATTTCTCCCCCAGCGTATCATCGCTCTGTGGAGGCAGCTGTTAATCAGCTGGGGCCTCCTCCTTCATTAGCATTCAAAGATCTCATTTCTGAACCCGATCTCTTCGGTTTATTTGGGAGCGAGCCGCAGAGCTCACCCTTCACAGATGAAATGTTGTACCCCGTGGCTTTCTGCTTTCCACCTCTTCAGCAAGAGGTGTTTGAAGAAGCGACCTGGTGAGGAATCTCTGTTTCATTTCTCCTGCCCCAAGAACCCCTCCTCGCTGCAGTCCTGGCCGTCTGACTCGCCCGGGAGCCACCAAGGATGTAAAAAGAAGTACCCAGGGAGAGAAAAGGAAGCCCAGGCTTTTGGTACCTTGTTTTAAAAGTCGAGTGGGTTCCTGCTGTTAATACTGAGNCGCTCCAGTACTCTGTCTACAGTCTCCAATACTTCTGGCGACCTCAACACCATTTTCCCCTGAGGTTGGACAGAGTGACACTCAGTGGAGCGTGGGGACGTCTCGGTGCGGGCTGCAGCCTTCAGCTCTGCCAGCTCCAGTNTCTGTAGGTACTGTGGAGCACAGAGACAGGCCTCTCTCCCCAGCCAGGTATTTCACCCAGGCTGATATAAACCACGGCAAGATCGCTTACCGTCCGCCGACCGCAGCCCCCCACCTGAGAGAGCTCACTGCCTTCTCCTTTGCCGGTAAGGAACTGGATGTTCGTGGTGCCCTGTCAGACTGCTGGAGGCAGCCAGACTGCTGGTCTTCCTCCAGTCCTGGAATGACTGTGGTTGTGTCCGTGCTTGCGAGGGCACGAGGCTTGAAGGATGGGAAGTCGGTGGAGATGTGTACCGAGAGTTCGCCCCATTTCAGAGAATCATTGAGCAGTTCAGGCTGGAAGGGAGGGACCTCTCGGGGTCATCTGGTCCAGCCTCCGTACACAAGCAGGGATATCTCACCTAGGGCGGGTTGCTCAGCAC
>VWZY01008683.1:439120-456342 GCA_013399075.1 Chloroceryle aenea | reverse complement strand
CATCTTTATTAGCAAACTAAACAATGCCAGAGACTATTCTTTGGTCTGGAGGACAAGAGGCATTGGCTGGATACCCATGACCATTCCATAATACTCCTTAATCTCCCAATATGAGACCACCACATCCAAACAAAATAGGCAGTTTATACTTCTGTTAGCAATGGCCCTGGAGCTTTTCTTCATCCTGAATCATGCCTAGAAATTGTTTAGGAGAATATTGATTGACTGAGGTCAAAACCACACCATTGACTGTTCTAATTAATGGTTTGACAAGTGGTTGACTTCCAGCCCTTAGGCCTAAGTTTTGGTATAGCTGAATATGTTTTGGTGCATATATATAAAAATACATACACACACATATATATATGTGCAAATGAACATGTCTGCACAGCAAAAAAACACACATTTTCAGATGCCTGGTCCCAAAACCACCACCCAAAAGCCTCAGTCAATGGCTGGCCTATCTTGGCCTGCTGTGTCCCTTCTTACTTGACTTTTAAATTCAGCCAGTAGCTGTATTTCCCCCACTATGCATGCCAGGAGCTCCCTGATCAAACTTACTTATTCTGCATCTAAGCTTCATTAGAATCTTGAAACTAAGCACGGCAAAGCTGAGGAGCCTGATCTCAAAGCTATGTTAAAGTAATGGCTGGAGCAAACTGAAGTCATTAGTCTTCACAAAACAGCCAAGGCAAAAGCATCTTGGACAGCTGCCTCTACAAGAACAAAATGGAGCATTCATTCAGAGATGCTGTCTGGGAGCCATTGCCCCAGACTGCTGGACAGTGGCTCAAAATTAACCTTTCAACAATGAGGAGAGAACCTTATTCTTACCAAGCCGCATCTTATAATCCCCTGGATATAGCACTTCCCACTGGGAAGTACAAAGCAGTTTAGCATGTGTGTCTTCTTGGCTTTTACCTTTTTGGAACAGTCACCTTATTCCAACATTAATTTGGAATTCTGGATTTTGGATTCTGCTCAAGAGAGGTGGCTAGGAGGAGGGGAAAATCAACATGTGTGTTAGATGTTAGGCATTGCAGTGTGTAGCTTAGACAAGCTTAGGTACTGTTTGGCTTCATCCCCTAGTTCTCTGCTCTCCATTCAATCATATTACTTCTTCCTCACTATAATCCTATTGTTAGAAAACCACACTAACCTAATCTTGTCTTATTCTTTCAGAGTTTATATTTTGAATTTGAAGTTTCAAAGGAATTTGAGGAAAGAGAAACATTTCCTCAGATGGGTTTGATCCAATTCCCATTGATACTCCTTCTTTTAGATTGATGAGACAGAGATTCATGCTTATCTGAATATCCATCATACATTTACTGCATGTCTCCTGGCAATGATATCCTTACATACTCGAATGAAGAAGACCTCATAAAATCATCACTGCTGGAGCAGAAGGTCAGTAAAAGTATCAATTACAGAAACTAAAGTGCCTGGAAGCAGAAATCCTGAGTGTAAAATAGTCTCAGTTCCAGTTTACCTTTATAAAATTTTTGCTGTTACAAAACAGTTCCTTCCATTTCCTTGATGAATTCAGTAACAGCCCATGCCATGGCAGATACCATAACTATTGAGGAGAACATTACATGGTCAGATGATTTTTAGAATTGTTCCAAGCCACAAAGTATTAAGTAGCCAAACCCCTATTGATTTATCTGGAATGGACATAGATTCTATAATTACATAATCTAGACCCAAAATCTCTAATTTATAAACTCAGAAAGTTGCAACTTAATTTATTTGCTCTATCTAGAAGGCTCAACTCTTGTCACTTCTAAATTTGGTTTCCAGTTCAATGTCATTTCAACTTCTGTTCTTAGTTTGCATTGAGATCACTGTAGATGGAAAACATAAGTACCTATTATTGTAAAAAAAAAAAAAAAGGAACATTAAAAAATCACAGAAGAAAAAGTCAATATAGCAACATTTACACATTTTACAACACAAACAATCAAATAAAATTGAAGCCAAAGCACAGACATGACACTATATTAAGAAAAATACTGTGAAAAGTAGTTGAAAAAAATTAAACAATATTTGGGACAGTATTGTGAAGGACAGAACTGAACTGTATGAGATAGAATGACAACATATCAGAATAATCCATTTCTCTTATGTTCATACATAAACAAATGTATTTGTACATATGATCATACAAAGCTGGAAATATATAAGTAAATCTACATGCAGCAGATGTAATTATGCCAAGATTCATACGGATTGTTTGGCTCTTGGTTATTTTCTCTGACATCTGCATACGGATTGTTTGGCTCTTGGTTATTTTCTCTGACATCTGACAAGTTGTGTCAAGTTAATTCCAAAACATACTTCTCTTCAATGGACAAGAAGTAGGTTTCCTCTTCCACACATTTCATGAACTTGTAAGAATTTACTTGCTATTTGTAATCACAGTTAAACTGGGTTGAATTTGAGCATGGATTTAGAGTTTACTAGTTAGAGTTTACTAGTAGAGGTACATATTTAGTCCTAGGGATTGTGACTGCTTATGATTTGTTTCATTAGTACATATAAAGATGCAAAAAAAAAAATTTAGCACCAGGAATATATAGTCTGCAAGAATGGTTCTGTAGGAAAACCCATATGAGAGACACATGAGTTCTTCTACAATTAAACTCTTTAAAGAGAGGATTCAATTAAATTACCCCTTTCAGGAAGAACATTTGAGAGATCCATCACTCTGTACATATATAAAATATATTTATTATTTATTCTCTAACAGATTTATTGTCACAGAAAACGTGAAATCTTTTACATGAAGAATGCATTGGTAGGGCATATGTGATCCTTGACATCATTTCTGCAGACCTGCTAAATGCAGACTTGAGGATTCCAAGAGTCCAATTTGGATAAACCCATTGCAATGTAATATATAAGGGAATTGTGTACCATGTTACATGGAGAGGCAAATAAATAAAATGAATGTATGGAGATTTATGTTCTGGGCTGCTTGTTAAGAAATCATGTGGATCTGCTCTTTAACAGCTAGTCTGTTGGGGGGTGTGTGAAGCACAGGCTTTTACTGAACTAATCAAAGAAACAGGAGGAATGGTTCTGTAACAGTTTCTCAAAGGTTTTAGATTGCAGCCTACAAAAGGCCATCAGACACTGGCAATTGTGTTAATCAAAGCAAAGTTAGCTGCCGCCTGCACAACACAAGCACTGCACTGATCACTAAGATAAACATCAGAGCTATTTCCTATTTTGCTATCCTTGGGGCTAAAATGTTTCCATATGAGTTGTAGAGCACACACAGGACACTCAGAGTCAGGAGTTAAACAGATGCAGAAGTTAAACAGATGTGTGTGTGCCTGTATGAAGTTGGAGAAAAAATTGCCTAACTTGAGAGAAAAAAATTATTTGCTGAGAAATCATTTTCAGCTGTGTAAAGACAGTCACAAGAGGAACTTCTCCAGCAGCTGATATGAATTGCCTTACTTGGAGATACTTACTCTAGAACAGGCAATTACTTAATCTACTGCAAACAAAATTCCCTCTGCATTGTTGTAGTGCCATTCCTTTTTTTCTGGAATATTTTGTATCATATGTTTTTAGTTATATAGAATGGATACAAACAAACTAGAATACTTTAGGTTGGGGACAGGTGAGGGCAGGCTTCGTTGCTTAGCTTGACAAAATATGTCAAGTTTCATCAAAGGTGTTCTGGCAAGCTTTATTCTGTGTCACATTTGCACATATAAACCAAAAGGCAAGCTGAAAAAAACTGAGAGACAAGTCCTGCCTGATCTCTCTTAAATTTCTTTTGTCTTGCCTGCTGTTGTATAATTAGAACAATAACACTACAGACTACAGTGTGAGAAACATCTGGACCGTAATTTCTTTTAATGTGCTTCAGTAAGTCATTCATTCAATACATTTACCTCAAGTGTTAAGGTTCAGAGAGATGTACTTGTGAACATTTCATAGTTCTACTGGTTCAATATATTTTTGTTTTCCTGTCTACTATATATAGTTAAGGCATTGTTTTTCTCTTATACCGAGAGTTTTTCATTTTACCTTTGATGATTTTTTTCTTTATCCTTTGGTTAATTACAGGTAATTTTCAGGATGTAATTTATTACTACTTTCCTTGTCAAGGCTTTTTAGCCCCTTTGAGTCAAGTATTAGACCTCAAAAGGAAATCATGCCCCCTTTCCTGCTTCACCTGCTCCACTGTATGTAATAGGAATTGAGGATTTTAGAGGCCTCCAATCACTCCAATCCATTTCAGCCTGAATCAGCACTTAAAATAAATAAATAAATTAAAAAAAAGAATAAACTTAAAATAAATTCTGAAGAAGAGTAAAGGGAAAAAAAAAAGAGTGATTTTACTAATGAAAAATCCTAAGGTAGTGACTAGGGCACCTTTTCACACTTCTGAATGTCTTCAAAACATTTCCTGATTCCCCCAAAAAGTAAAAGACAGCAGGAATGCAATCTGAGCCAGAATGGCTTTTGGCATCAGTTGTAGTTACAAGTCAGTACATAGATACTAAACTCCAACAAAACATTTTTGAGCCTCTTCACACTTTTAAAAATACAGATTGCAGTCTTAAAAAAATAAAGCAAATAAATAAGGAAATAAAGAAAACAAACAGAAGGGATCAAATAGTTTAGTTATTCAGATCTGTAACATATATTTTAATCATCTCAGTCAGTCAGCATTTAGTTATTTAAGTGTGAATTTAAATTTTCAAACTCCTTTGTTATTAAGTTGTAGGAAAGGAGTCATGGCACTAATGAAAAATAACTTTGTTACCGGACCAATCAAATATGTGTCTCATCAAAGGTGTCTTTCTCTCTTTCACACATTTTAGGAAGAGTAAAGAGAAGATGCTACTTCAACTTCAGTAGGGTCTGTTGATCCACTCTCCAGCTTCACTGTCTTCATTAGAATATAGCAGGACTGTATTTGAACTAACACATTTAAACCCTTCATTTGAAAGAAAATTCAATCTAAAAAAAAAGTAACAATTAAATTTTATCTTATTTTTACAGAACACATTAAAAATAAGACATAAATGACAGCCAAAGAGAAAAGGAAAGACTAGGTGGGACAAAGCTAAAGCAGTTGTAAGGAGCTGTCATTTATTCCTTCAAGTCTATTCACCCTGAGTCTCTTGGCATTTTTTGGATACAATTGCTTTTCACTGGCATATGCAGTGATGATCAGGGGTGCACACTGCAGCATTCATCCTTAATCCTCTACCCTCTGATCTTCTCCAGCCACCTCTCCACACTGAGGTTTATGTATCGTCAAGCACTCTAACTCTGAAAGGCATCTTGGAAGCATACTTATGTACTTGTGCTCCAGTTCCTTAGCCTAGAGTCCTTCCCAGGCTAAAAACAGCCCTGAGAAGAGGGTGAGTCCCATAGGCCCAGTTTGCACTCTGGTCTAACTGCATGGCCCACCATGGATGTAAGTTGGAAAAATGCTCTTTGAAGCAGTGAACAAGTTCATGGAATGGTTCAAGTCAGGCATAGATCAATCCAGGTTTATCTCTGGCTTCTGCCCTTTTTGCAGTGAGGAGATGCTGGCACACCTTTTATTCATGTGTGCCATGCTGCAGTCCCTCTGGCTATGCTTCTATTCTCACCTCTTAATTTAAGCCTCCTTGTCCAAGACCACTCCAAGGGGGACTTTTTGATCAGCTTCCATGAACCCTGGCCAAAACCGCAGTCCATGGTCCCTGAAGAAGCAAGCTAGACAATCCATTTCTATATGTCTAGGAAGTGCAGCCCTGGCCAGCATTTTCAGGGTGTGCTGAGTGCTACTGGGGGTCCTCTTCCCTATGGCCCCTTTGATTCCCTAATTTATTTTGGTTTTGCTTAGTACATTTTTGTCCCTCAACTCCCTTCTATTTTCCATTTGTCATCCACTGTAATTATTAGTTTTTCTCTTCCTGTAATCCACTCCTGTTTTTTTCTTTAAACCTGAAAAATATGAAGATTTCTAGAAGTGGTCTCCATTTACCCCACGAAAAAAAGTAAAATCAATAGGAGGAGTGGCCATGAGAGGCTGGGGTGCTGTCTCTGCACATCTCCTGGGTGGCCAGGAGATGGCTGGCTCAGCAGCACTGCTTCTGTGCTGCCCTCTGCACCCCAGAGGAGAGAAAGATTGAATCCTCCCTCTGATGCCAACACACTGTACCCACCAGTGCCACCACCGCATGTCTCTGCTGCCACTCTCCACTACTGCCACTGGCCTCCTGTCCCCCTCTGCCCCAAAATGTGTGGGGCTGCAGCAGGACACCACTGCCCACATCTGGCAGCCAGACACACAGGATTTAAAATGTGGGAAGGCCTGTTTCATGGGACCAGCTACTATTCCTGGGATGGGCAACATTGGGCAGATCTGCTGTGTGCTCTAGGGATGTCTAAGAACCACTGTTACAAATTGCATATCATATTTGTACAAAAACAAAACAAAATAAAAAATAATTTAAAAAAAATCTCAGTACTAGATAATTAAACTTCCAGATAGGTGCACAATTGTCACACTGAAAGCAGTAATGATGCTGAGAGGGACTTCAGTGACAAAAAGCCATATGAAATAAAGCAATTTCAGAAAAGATACATACGCAATGAATATTACCTTTTCTTCCTTACAACTTCAGTTTGTAGGTAATGATTGTTCAGAGTTTATTAATTCTGTAGCTGCTGTTGTTAAATGCATCACATATGTGTAATTTGCCATGCAGAATTTCCACATAAACAGTGAGTCCTAATTACTGTGGAAACCAAGACAACCTCCATTATCCTAACTCTCACAGGCACATTGTAAAGAACTCTAATCTGTTCCTTAGTGCAATCATTGTCTGGAGTTCTATACAGTCCTGTGGCAATAGGGAGTAAACAGCAGGAAAGGTTTTAATGATTATATACTAAAATGTATTTTGAGCATTATCTGTGAATGAAGGGGTCACTGAGAAGATTACATCAGACCAAATATGCACTGGGTTATAATGGAGCCTTTTTAATGTTATCACTGCTTCCAAAATGCTAACATCCTATGCTAGATTTGCTTATCTGGAGAAATCACTGTCCCCAGACAGGTCTTACCTTTTCAGCACCTCTTAGGGTCAGGATGCTGCCACCACTCAATATGCTGACAGAATTACCCATAACTAATATATCAGGTATAGTCAAGATAACAGACGTTAGGTTCTAGCTTCGAATTAGAGTTACAAAAACCCCTCCACACTGGTGCCTCCCCTTTAGCTTTACACAAGTGTCATTCAAAAAAGTAGAACTTAGTCCAACCCAAACTCCATTAAGAGTCCAGTCAGCTTCACTCAGAGATGACGTGACTGATAAGACACTAATCTCTGAAGTCAGTGGCTGCTCTTCTGACTGAAAAGGAAATGTTTTGTTCTCAGTGACTGAAAATGTAACTGCAAGGGTTAAAGAAATTCTGGGCTGTTAAATTGTAGCATAGCCATTTGTGATATTTGTACATACTGTGGGCTCCAAAATGCTGGAGGAACATATTTATTATGAGCTTATATAGTCACAGCACACCATCTGTAGCTGTTTCCTGGGATGTGTAATTGTAAATGCATTCAGTGTAAACAGATTCAGCATTATTATTTCTTGTATCTTTACTGATATTAAAAGAAGGATATAAAATTATATGGAAAAAGCAAACAATGAATTCTCCAAAGCTATATAAAAAGTACATTAATAAATCCTTAACATGAAACCACCAGCATTCCCTCACATCATCTTTCTAGTGAAATATAATCTCCTCTGCAGATAACTTCTTCCTTTTTCAAATGAGATACCACAATCATACCTTTAAAGTGAATATAGAGCAGAAGGAAAACTGCAAGGTTTTCCTGGCTCTGCAACAACAGCTTTTCTCAGTCTATAGCTGAGGTAATCAGAGAGTCACAGGTGTCCATTTTAAGGTATGATTTGCAAGCCCTTCTTCAGAAATATAATCATAGAACTATAGAACACCAGGTTGGAAGGGGCCTCAAGGATCATCTAGTCCAAACTATCAAGGTAAAAAAAAATATATATATAGCTTAAATGAGATGGCCCATCCCCTTGTCAAGCTGAGTCTTAAAACGGTCCAGTGTAGGGGAATCCACCACTTTCCCTGGGAGATTGTTCCAGTGTCTAATTGTTCTCATGGAAAAAAAATTTTCTTCTTGAGAAAATTACCCATTTTCATAAGTTACAAAGTCTTTATAGACAGGAATTTTAGGTCCTGATTCAAACACCACTGAAACTGATGGCCACTGAAGACTGCCCTCAGGTGGAATCAAACAATTTCCTGAATTGGCTTTAAAAAAATAAATAAATAAACCAAAATGATTACACTGTATGAAAAACGATTAAAAGTTTTAAGGAAACATTATTATAAGTGTGAAGACAAATTACTAAACTCAAGCCTTTTTATTATGTACCAATGTAATACATTGATTCAGCTTAAAATAAATTAAAAAAAAAAAAGAAGAAAATTAGGTAATTCCTATGGAGAAGGAATTAAACATTTCCATTTCTGGCTAAAAAAAAAAAATAAAATTGCTTAGATAAGGGAATAAAGATTATTTGATTTAATGTTGCGAATTACACTGCAATATTTTGTCTTTCAGAGACTGAAGCATAGTCCAACAGCCACCTAGTTGCTATAAATCTCTTAAGTACCTGTAAGAAGTAACTGGAAGAAAACATTTGGAGGCCAGCTCTTTGTTTCTTCCTAATTTGACAAGTACTGGAGATGGAAGTGTTACTTTCTAGTCTGTTTATGGGGGATTTTCTTTTTTTTTTTTTCCCTTTTCTGTAAACTCAGAATTTAAAATGGATAGTTTTAACAAAAGTTTATGACTGACAATTGCAACAGAACAGTTTAGTGCCTTCGAGTTCCTGGAGGCTGAACCAGTTCTGGCAGTCACCTCTGGTAACCTGCTCTTCTACTGGGGCACAAACACACGAACACACACACACTTTCTAGGCAGAAAGAAACAAATTGATTGACAATACCTTTGTTTTTGAATTAATTTAAACTGCACACTGCCTGTTGACATAGCACTGAGGCTTGGCATGGGTCATATTTAGCATCTAAAACCTTCCTCTAATGAGTAAGATGTCAGTACACGGGCTGTCACAGAACCAACCCAAGGGTGTAGAAGACAGGGTTAAACCCAGTTCTTACAGCTGGAACCCCAGAAGCTGGAGGCCCAGGTACAGCCATTTACAGAAGCCCTTAAGTTAGCAGCAGACCTCCCATCAGCCAGTGAGGGAAGGAGATTGGAATGAGGGGATTGCAAAGCAAGGATATCTTATCAGAGGGGTGCTTTAACTTTCACGCCAGCTCCAGCTAGCCTCAGCTCAAGCTGAAGAGAGTTAAGGGGTAGTCCATCTTTCCTACCTGTCAGCACTGAGGGCAGTGAGGGTGAAGACAGACACACCAACAGAGGTGAGCTGGATGGCAGGGATGAGCTTGCAGCCCACCTCCCCAAAAAGCCACTCCTCGGAGAAATAGCGGGAGGCATCCACAGGCACACAGGTCACTAGCAGCAGCAGATCACCAGCAGCAAGGCTGGAGATGAAGATGTTGGGCACATTCCTCATGGCACTGTTGGAGATGAAGATCTTTATGAGAGTGATATTACCAAGCAAGCCCACAGTGATGATGAGCAGGTAAAGTGAAGGGATCACACAGTGGACAATGAACATGGCTGTGCCCTGCTCCGGGGACAGCAGGGCTGTGTCTGGCATGAGCTGGTCGCTCCCATTCCCTCCGAAGGGCATTGCTGTCAGCTTGGGCAGCAGTTCTGTCTCCATCCTCCGGTTTCTGACACACTAGAGGTCTCCAGTAGGAGCCACTGGAAAGCTTCAGCTCTTCAAGTCAACCAACTTTCTCCCCCTTCCGTCCTGCTTTTCTTCCTCCCCCTCTCTCTCTGCCAAGTTTTCTTCCTTCAGAAATGCAGAGGAAGCACTGTCGGCCAGCGCAGAGATGGTGGTGAGATAAAAAATCCCGTGCCGCTGCCTTTCAGCTCTTTGGACAAGCTCTCTNTTATACCTGGCGCTGGGAGGAGCCGCCCCGCCTCTCCTCCTGCCCTCGCCTCAGCCCCGAGACGCTGAGGTGGATCTTGCGCGGAGGAGAGACGCGGATTCCGGAGCCACCGCCGTCGTCCCTCGGGGTCCCAGCCCCTGAGCGCTACGAATAAGGCAGGGAGGGAGCGGGGGGCGAGAGGGATCTCTCCCCCGCCTCTGCCTTTCGCAAGCAGCCCCCGAGAGGCGCTGCCTGACAAATCAGAGAGCTGTCCGCCACGTCGGGCGGGAGGCGGGATGGGCGCCGGGGCAGCCGGCTTCNGAAAGCCGTCTTCCAACCTCTTACCCAGGTGAAACCACCACGGCGCTTTGAAATGCAGGGTGACGGGGAGCGGAGGACTTGGAGACGAAGAGATTTTATTCCTGTCATTCAGCCGTGGGTTCTGAATAGATCGTGCTCAAAGACATCAGCTGCCTTTAAAGTTTTAGGGTTTGATTGGTGAAGCTCTATTTCACATTAGTCTCGACTATGGAAATGGGGACAAGGTTTTATCCATGACTTACTACGCAAATAGTGTAACACAGTGGAGAATAAACGTTGTTTGCCTCTTCGAAGTCTAGCATTTGTCCGTAGTGTTTCTTGCTTCTCAGTGAGATAATATCGTTTACTTCCTATCTGATTTCAGCAGAAGTGATAAATGTCAGTACCAGTGCAAATATGCTGGAAGAGAGGCAGACTTACTGGCCTAAAGTTTACAAGATAAAGAGCTCAGGCAGAGGAATAGCAGCATTTGTCAGGAACATGCTTTGCAGACTGATTATTTTCCTTCCTCTTCTCAAAAGGGATGATATATGGTCTTGCAGTGAACTTACTTGTTCATATTATTAACACAGTTATCTTGAAGCCCTATGGGTTTATGACAGGTATATGGAGAAAGCAAGTCAATGCATGGAGGACTTGCTGAAGTGGAAGAAAGAGTTTGACTGCTACAATACCAGAAGCAAAGCATGTTATGTATGCAGTAATACATAGCCTGTCAATTGCATGTTGTCAAGTGTAAGAACTAAATTTAAAATACCCATGATTTGCCTTAAATAACCTTTTACTAAGATTATAAAACAAAAGGTATTATTTCTTCTTAAGGTATTATTTCTTCTTAAAAGTTACATCTGTCTGCATCTATTGAATGATCTTTTTGACTCTCCTCAATTCCCTGGATTTATAAATGTGTTACAGTTGTGTAAAATAGTGATTCATATAATGCTGATTAGTCTATAAGAAAACCCTGCCAGTGCTAGTCCTCAGAAACAATGAGACTTGAGACTTCACCCTTCCCACTAGGCAGCTGATCAGAATTGTCAAAGATCTCTTCTGAAAGTGGTTCTTGTTACTGATCAAGTTTCCTTCACAGAGTGTTAAATTCAACTAGATTCGTGCTAAGGCAGCCTTACTGCCAGCTTGGATATTTACCACAATTCCTGGGACCATCTACTTTGCTGAGCATGCATGAAATTTTATAAGATCATCAATATTCAGATTTTTGCAAACAGTCCCAATCAGCCTTTTTGGTTCCCACTGGCTGGATCCAATATATGTCTTTAACACTGTAACCCCAGAGGATTGTCCTTTAATTTATTTGAAAATTAGTTTATCATGAACAATCAATATGATTCCTATTGGGAGAATAGTTTAAAGTCAGCATCTCTTTAATAATGATTTATCTGGGGCAACAGGAAGATGATTCTTTTTGCATGAATATCAACAGAAGAACACTTTAGAAGCTTCTACTGGCGTACATTTCTTGCAGTTTGCATGGAAACAGGTGAGACTTGCTTTTATTGCACAACACCACTCCTCCTACTGCTACCTTCCAAGAGAATTTCTTCTATTCTGGTAAAACTTCCCTGTCCTTTAGTCCACACTGTGAAATTCCCAAGGTTGAACAGTTAGGAACATATTAAGCTGGAATTTGTGTTCCTGATTTTTACCAGTACTTAATTTTATCTACTCTATATTTTCAGAACTCTGAACATCAAGGAAATAAGCTTTGGAGACTGTGAATGTCTCCAGCTCAAAGGAAACAGAAAGTTAGATTATGCTTCTAATATCATTCAACAGATGTCTGTGTAAAGACAAGGGAATATA
Organism: Chloroceryle aenea; assembly: GCA_013399075.1. Lineage (NCBI taxonomy): Eukaryota > Metazoa > Chordata > Aves > Coraciiformes > Cerylidae > Chloroceryle > Chloroceryle aenea. The sequence goes on along the minus strand of VWZY01008683.1, from coordinate 444,161 downwards.
CTCAAACAGCATGAATATAATTTCCTGCAGAGGCAAAAAGGAGAAAGGAAAAAAATCCACACACTGTAACATAAATCAGCCTTAATTCATATCCCAAGTACAAACTATTTGCCATTCTCTTTTTAAACAAAAGAATCCATCCAACTCATTGGATGTTATTTCAGATTTTAGTCTAGAGACAAACCAATCATACAGCTATGACACAATACTTAGCCCAAGAACAAAGGAAAGAGCACTACAGGTAAATGTCCTTAGTGGGAAAGAAACTGCACAGGCTGAAACCAGCCAGTGCAGATGCAGCATATCTGGAGGTGCAACACCATAAGGCAGGAATGGAAACAACTTGGAACCATGTGAGGCAAATCTGCTTCATCAGTAATTCCCAAATGCAGGGATGTAAAACCAGTCAGTGTAGGAATGAGGAACTCCACACATCTCATAAATGCGCTGTACCAAGAACTGCTTCTAACAGGGAAAAAGGGTCCTTTCACATGTTGGTGTAGCTCAAAGCACTTGATAATTCCAAGGTTAATTCCGTATTTGCACATCACAATAAGCTTTGTGTATTTCCTTGAAGAGCCAAGCATATCTGCCACCAAAGCTACCTGCAGTAAGTAGCCTTTAATTAAATATGCATGTTTGCAAACTAAATGAGAACTGTGTTCAAATGCAGCCCTGGAAGTCATCATGTTTGAAGTCATACATTAAAAAGAAACAAAGCAACAAACAAGGAACAAATACTATTTGATTTAAAATCTGAGTATTAGGAACCAAACCTTTGAGAAAAGTTTGTAGTATCATGCATTAGACCAGCAGATACAGCTGGAAAAAGTGGACATGCATTGTAGCAGAGAATGATTTCTCCCACACAGGTAGATAGATGTACAATAACCTTAAGTAACTCACATCTTCTTTCTTGTTACTCAAATACAGGTTTCTTAATTTGGTGGATAGTTTTTTTGGCAGAGACTTCCATTAACTTTCAGCTTCTTATGCAATTATGCAAGTGATGCTCAGCCCAACAGTGAAGGCAGTGGCCAGCAGCTATGATCACACATGACTCTCCTATTTAAACAAAAGCACAGACCAGTAAGGAGATATCACAGCTGCATCCAGAACAGTGTGGCCACCAGGTCAAGGGAGATGATTCTGCCCCTTTACTCCACACTGTTGAGACCCTACCTGCAATCCTGTGTCCAGCTCTGGAGTCCTCAGCAGAGGAAAGACATGGACCTGTTGGAGCAGGTCTAGAGGAGGCCGCACAAATGATCGAAGGGCTGGAACCCCTCTGTGAGGACAGGCTTAAAGAGTTGGAGTTTTTCACCCTGGAGAAAGAAGGTTCCAAAGAGAGCTTACTGCAGCCTTTCAATACCTAAAGGGGACCTACAAGAAAGATGGGGGCAGTCTTTTTAGCAGAGCCTGTTGAGACAGGACAAGAGGTGAGGGTTTTAAAATAAAAGAGGGTAGATTTAGATGAGATACAAGGAAAAAAAAATTACACAAAATACAGAAATAGATCACTTCCACAGGTTTCAGAATAGATAACAGGGTTTGCTACTATATGGGTAGCTGGAAGTGGGCCCAAGAAGCAGCTGGAAAGAGTAGCCAAAGTTGGAGAAAGGAAAGGATAGAGATAAGAGCTCTCTGCCTGGGTATGAACACTCCATATTGTGGACCCTTCCAGGAGAGAAAACATTCATCTTCTAAGACCACAAACCTAAGGCCAGACTTCAAGCTCTAAGGTTGGACAACTCAACATCAAACCTCTATGACTTCTACCAGTAAAATTGCACTGAGAGTTAATCACCTCATAGGCAACACCAGTGCATTCCCTGGAAGAAAGGAAGATGAATAGAATTACTCTAGAAAGAAGAACTGTTGTGGATTTGTGAAGAGAATGTCACAAATGGCATAAGTTAGCAAACTAGATGTGTTCAGAAGAGGAATGCTGAGTTCAGCTACAGCTGCTCAGGGATGAGAAGCAGCTAACTAACAGAAAAGATGTCAGAAGTGTGACGTGCAGCCCATTCCCCTTTGAGACTCCAGAGAACAGAAGCAGCAGCTACACTCTGCAATAATAGCTGAGCTCTCTCTGCCAGAAGTTCTATGTCCTTGGACCACTGCCACTGGAAATTCCTCTTTGTTAAGTCCGCATGACTGGACATGGTGACTGCAGAAAAGAAAGCTGGAGTGATTCACCATGCCTATCTCTTAATTTGAAAAAATATGCTTTTTAAATTAAACAGACTTTTCATTAATAAAATAGTAATAATAAAAAAAAGGAGTGATGAAGAAGCTTTATGTATGACATACATCTCACCAGTCTGAGCACCATGGCTGAACCCATAACAATAAACTCAGATTATATTTAGTCCATGCTTCTCAACTCCCAGACTTTGCCTCCTGCTCACTACTCTTCATGATAAACATAAACCAGCTGGTAGTCATCAGAATCTGAGCTGCCTCCCTCCTAGGTCTCTTGACCTAGATGAAGGTGAGGCAACCTCCATCTCAGGTCCGAATTCCAATGAAGACAGCATTCTTCAGCTTGCAGACACCTCCACTGGGCTTAAACTTCAATACGGCAAACTCTACACACCAAAATGGAAATTAAAGTGCTTCCAGCACTAGGCAAAGATGGAAAGCTGGCAGAAGATTTAGGCATGCAAACTCTCTTTTGGCAGACAAACACATACCTTACTGACAACAGTTCATATTTTGTGCCATTTCATTTTGTGTCATTTTCATGGTGCCATTTTTTCATGGCACAATGATAATAGGTGCCATTGTGTTTAACCACACTAAAAAAGCAATGAACTAGGTGCTTCACGTTAAGCACTCAGTTTGTCTCTCTAAGCATAAGTGCAGCTTTATGCATCCATTTAATTTCCATTTGTTTAACTCTGATTATTTAGTAGCACTTCAACCCTTTAAAAGGTTAAAGAGCACACTGATAAATCACAGCCTTAAGCTGAAAGCCAGGTATAGAAACGATTTAGAAACATTTGTGATACCAGTATCATCCATCCCATTTGTGCATGATAGACAACCAACAGGCAGTCCTTCCTGCAGATTCAAAGCAAATAACGATTTTCTGTCAAGGAAGTCTCACACAAGGGCTTGAGTTTACTTAGCAGACTGCAATCAAAAGGACCACACAATGCCAGTTTACTCTATTCCCATCTCAAGTCATCCTCTTAATGTGGTGTTATGATGCACATTATTGAACACACATGACAAAAGAAAAACAGTGTTCCCTGTAGTGCTCAGATAATGGGCTTCCTGTGCTTCAGCTCACATGGCACATATCTGATCCACTTCAAAGAAACTGACAGTTTTATTGTGGGCCCATCATCACATTCAGTGGGGTCCGAGCACAGACACCCACGGGGTTTGCATTAGGTTTATTTGACAACCTCTCAAGAATTCTTTTCTTTTTTTTTCAATGCAACCATATTCCTTATGGGTTTCCAGAACAAAAGCAGAGCACTGACACTGCTATAGCAAAATCTAATTATTCCTGACCAAACTTAGTGATTAATGTGGGTTCATGTTCATTGATTAATGTGAAAATAATCGCTACTATACCAAGCACAATAGAAAGCATCAAAAGATTTACCTCAGGTTAGAAACTAGGAGCCTTTCAGTTTTCCTATTATTTCTTTTTTAAACTTTTTTTCTTAAAGAGATCTTAAGAAATACCAATGCAAGTATTTTTTCCAGTACATTCAACAGTAGGTTTTCAATAGCAATCACATTTTAAAACAATTAAGCAATTAAAATATTACTGGTATTAAAAATCTGTCCAACATACTGATCTAATTTCATAATTTTATAGTATTGTGAGAACATTAATGATTGCTTTTGGATTATAACTAAGATCTATATGCATTATTAGCAGAGAAAAACAATTTGCTGTAATCACAGTTAGTGCATTTTTGTGAACATTAGTCACATATTTTGAGAACCACGGTATTTTACTGAAGATCACATACCACTGTGAGATATTATTGCTTTTAGTTTATTCAATATATACAGACAACAGCATTTTCTCTATGTAGTAGAGCAGCAGACTGCATTGAAAAAAAAAGTTTAAACACCCAGTCTCGGTGTTACTAATAGAACACCTTTTACAGTCCTCCAGGAGATAAACAGACATTTAATTAAATGTCTAGAAAAAGAGCTGTAGTAAATCACATTTATTGAAGCACTTTTCACCTTCTTCATAATCTAGCTACTTCAGCAGATACAGGACAGGTTCCACTTCCAAAGGGTGTTCCAGTGTCTTAGAGCAGTTATTCTAATCGTGCCGTTAATAGAGACACTGCTGCCTTTTGACGACACCCCGGACAAACCCATGCATAAAATTAAGCCAGATTCCCCTCTCTTCCCTTCTCCTACCATGCATCACAGAGGTAGCAACACTTTTTGTTACAGTATCTTGAAGTCACACTTCAACCAGTTAGGAAGGAGGCTTTACCATTAGTTCAGAGTAAAAGAATAAATGCTCCCTTTTGGATTTGGTGTCAGGCTTTCGCTTTCCTGCATCCTCTTCAGAACGCTGAATAAACTACCAGGGAGAGAAGAATGACGAGCTACCTCTTCCCCTCCTTTCGTTTTCCATCTCCATCGTTCCTCTTTTCACCTTGGCATATAACTCTCACTAGGTTCAAACCAAGGTGTTGTGGTGCATCCCTGCACCTGTTTTGCAGCAGGAGTGTCTGCTGCATGCGTGAGCTCGCTATGTACAGCTCTTCTGGAGTTCTTTCAACTGCATCTATGGAGTACACAGGCAAATTATTAATAATAATGATTGCTTTAAGTTATTTGTAGCAATAGTGGAGTGATTAATATTATTTGTTTTAGTTCAATTGATGTTATTTCTTTGAATTCATAATCTTGGCTCTACAGTTTCCGAGTTTAGTTGCATCCTTACTTTTTATTACACTTACTTAAAAACAAGTTATTAATCTCGAGATGGTGTAAATTTAGCCATCAGCAGCCCAGGAGGCTGCCACTGCGCCACGCTCCGCAGGGTCCC
>VWZY01008683.1:420503-432944 GCA_013399075.1 Chloroceryle aenea | reverse complement strand
CTGTACGGAGAAGCGGGGGCGGGAGGGGAAGGCCGCCCCACCTCTTGGGGCGGTACGGGGTGTTCACAGCTTTTTCAGCCGCTTCCTCTGCAAGCCCCGACCCGTCTTTCATGTGCTCTATTTTTGCAGAGTTAAGCCTCTTTGCAGTCGTAGTGGAGGTGTCAGCAGCATAAATACATTTCTGTATCCCCATGTATAAAGTCAGGTCTTCTGTCTTGTGTTGGGATCGTCCTAAGCATAGCAAAAACCTAACATTCAGGAGTCTTGTCAGAGTTTTCCTCATGCTGAAAAGATCTTCCTCCTGTCCTGTATCCGAGTAAGCAATTTGGGCTGAGGAGTGTTTCATTTTTTTTAATAGCGTTAATTTTATTTTCTGTGAGACTTTGCAGCTTCTTCAGAGTTCTTTAAGGGAGAGATTGGGTGGCTTTTTTATTTCACTGAAATGAATACAGCAAAATCTTACCATTAATCTTTCAAATTAATATGTAATTAATATGTACTTTTTTCAAACTGATTTATGAATTTTAAGTTGATGGTCGTCAGAGTTGCCTTGCTAAAAGGATTGCCACAGTTAATTAAGAAATGCAAGTCTGTTGATAGTAGTCTTAAGTTCCTGTCACAGTTAATCACCACACATGGGAAATTTCTAAGTCTAGCAGGTCACCGGAAATGTATCTTTATGTCTGTACTTGTTTTTTTTGTGTTTTTTTTTTTTTTAATTGAGATGGAGGAGGTCATTTGGGGGTACACTTGGCAATAGCGTGTACCAGAAGAACACAGGATAAATCATACTTTATATGGCAGGAAGAACCAGCTAGGTCTCGTTGCACCATTCTTGGGTTTTGTTGGTGTTGTGTTGTTTTGTTTTGTTTGTTTGTGGTGATTTGGGGCTTTGGTTTTTTTGCTGGTTTGGTTTGGTTGTGTGTGTGGTTTTTGTGTTTGGGTTTTTTTATTTATTTGGGGTTTTTATTGCGTGTAACACCTTCAGACTAGCATTTAGTGTAGGTAACAAAATACAGTTTGGTATTTTAAAACAAATGTTCTGGAGACTGCTTTATTTTCCTTAATCTCTTTTTCATTGTAAAACTTAATGTCAGTCATAGTATACAGGAAAAAAAAATCCTGTGTTGAATAATTAACATTTTCTCTGAAGTGCTTTTCATCGTCTGTCCTAAGTTGACTGAAAATTTGCATATCTCTTTTTCATATGAGTACTTAAGCACATCTGATTCATTACTGAGTATAGTGAAGATTATATTTGAGAGATACTTTTCTCATTACATAAAGTAAAAACCAGTAACACCTCTTTTTTCAAGACCGGTCTTGCTTGGATCCTTTATTCTTTTAAATACACAAAGGAGAAGGAATTAATTTTCACCAGTATTGCACTGATGACACATTTCCTCCCATGGTGGATGAATCTGTTGGGATTGACTAAAATGCAGAATTCTGGTTTCACTGGATTGTGTTTGGTTTGTCTGTGTGTGTGGTTTGGTTTGGTTCTTTTTGTGTTTTTGTTTTGGTTTGGATTTTTTGGAGGGGTTTTTTTGTTTGTTATTTTATTTCTGGCTTTGAAGCAAAAATAATGTTTATGAACCATCGATTTTGAGCATTTGGGGGTTTGGAACAATTATGTGTCATCCTAAAATATTAATTATTAATATTGCTCCTGCCAGAATAAGTGTACTCTATATATTTCTAGCATGGTATGAATAATAAAAGCTTTTCTAAAATGGTAGGGCTTTTTAAGTGTAAGTCTGGGGATACAAAAAATTTTCAGGATACTTTTCAGGTAATGCTTTGAAAGCAATGCAGATTTTATGTGGCATTAAAGCAACATTTCTCATTAGATGCTTCTCTGAAGAAAAGTAAACAACTTTTTGTTGAGCCTTTGCAATGTGTTTTGGAGGACCTCCACCCATCTGCTGTAATGTATTGTGTGAAGGAGCCGTGTGAGGAAAGCTTGGTGTGTGCTGGAACATGCGGTATGCTCTGTGCTGGTGCTTATCTGACAGCCTTGCTTGCAGACACGGGCCTGGTACCACACGTGCAGTGGGACCAAGAGAGTGGGGTGGCCCAGCAGCCAGCCGAGGGGACCCTGTGGTGAAAGGTCATTTGATGGGACAGTGCTGCTTGTGCCATCACGAGGCTGCTTGCACGGTCACTGCGAGAGGGGGCCCATCTGAATTTGGGTGATATGATGGATGTAATATCTGACTGAAGAAAACACAAAGGTGTTTTACAGCTTTGGAATGTTGCCAGAAGTGGTTCATCCATGGTAAAAAAAGCTTTGGTCTTAACATAAATGTTTCCATGCCACAGTAGTTTTCAGTATGGACATACAGTTGCTAAGCTTTGATTTATGTGCGGTTTAGTTCAATTCCACTTGTGTATTTCTGATAATAAGAGCTGTGACACAAACTAGTTTGAGTATCAGAAGCAGGTGAACTCTGGTAAGATGTTTTTGCAACCTAAAATATTGCTTTTATAGTTTAGCAATAAAATTATCAGAAGGACTTACTGCACATTTGTCTTTCAACAGCACCCACTGGTAGTAGCATTGTGCTCTCAAAGCTGGGAGCTTGAACAGCAGTTACACATTTTGTTTGCATACACTCTTGTAGTTTGGTTATTTTCTCCCATATTTTTGGGTATAGTTCATTTGAAGCATTATATCAGAATAAAGCAGCACTGCCACCTAAAGAAGATACTGTAGTCCTTCTCTAGCATCTCATTCCCAAATCTGATGTGCTTCAGAAGCCAACATTGCTGTAATTGTGTGATGAAAATCAACAATAAGCTATTTTTCAGCCGGCCCCCTTCACTACCACTTAAGCGGCTGTATTCCCACACAGAGACAAGGAATAAGACACAGTGGCCTGGGGAGCAGGGCTCCTGTTTTTTTTTATATTGCTGGCATATGTTGATTTAAAGAAGCTGTAGTTTGATTAATATTAATCTCTATTTTACGCAATACAGACAGCTGCAGCAGGGATGATTTGTATTTTTCAATGGCCACATCATTTTCCACATGAAAAATAAAATGCTGAAGAACAACATTGATACTCTTGTGCACTAAAACACATTACAGATGCTTTTTGTTGTGGTACTTGCTACTTTCTGGTAGTCCTGTGTATTCCTTACAAAGCCTTCATGCTTAACTCCATTTTTAGGTATTTAAATTCAAAGCAGCGTATGATCAATAGCTTTGTATGTTGTTTGTAAACTGTTACTCTATCCCTAGCCATTATTAGTAGATGGACATAATTAATTGAAACAATAAAAATGTATTTACTTCCTGACAGTATATACTACAAATTTACTTGGTTAGACTGTAGTCAAATAAAGCATTTTTTACTTTTGTGATATTGTACAGGACATGATCTCTCCCCTTTTAGAGAGATTAGACGTTTTATGGTTAATGTCAGTGTTCAACACTGCAGTAATTTACCACCTTTTAAAAAATGCTTACCTTCTCATAAGATACTTTTTACCAGATTTCATATAATTTCATTAGTCATTGTCATTAAGTATCATGCTACTTCAGGGTCAGTAAAGGTCCTGTTGATTCAATAGGTATTACCCATAAAGGATGCTACATTGCCCAGCAAAAGGAAAATAATAAGTGAAATAACTTTCTTAAGTTAAAAATTTACATGAGTCTGACTGACTACTTTGAGATGTTATTCTGCAAACACAAGGAGGCAGGCTTCGATAAAAAAACTCTGGCCTGTGTGATAACTAAAGAAATTACATCTCTAATTGTGCCATAGGCAGTTTGACTCAGAAATTATTTTTTGAAAAGTTGTGAGGGTTGAGAGGTAGCTTTGCCTTTTGAAAACTTTTTAGTGTTAAAGCAAGATTTTCCTTAATAGATGTTGTTCCAACCTTTCAGTAGTGTTGGTAAGCTCTTTCCAAAGATGACTGTTAGTTTATCTTATACTTGTGTACTTACTGGCCATTGATGTTCTAATTTAAAAGTACTGAGATAATGCCAGTGAGTTGCCAGAAAAGCACTGATGTTTCATGGTACAGAACATCCTAACGCACAACAGTGTTTAGATAGACAGTGAATGCAACTTGAAACAAATATAATTCTTGTAGCTTCCAAAAAGCAGGGCTGTGATGGTTTTATAGTCTGCTAAATATCAGAATACATTATGTGATATCAGGAGACTTGATCTGTGTAAAAAAGGGTATGAAGAAAATCTTCTACAGATCTCAAATTCTTGAGCTTGAGAGAAATCCTTCTGAAGGATCTTACTGTTGTGTTAACATTTCTGGTTTTGTGGCATCAAGCAGGAGAGAAAAGCAAGGGAGGCAGGTCTTTTTCCACGATTAGTTGACAGCTTCTTTAATCAAAAGTCATTCAGCTTTTAACAAAAATACCCATCTTCTAAATGTGACTGGCTTTTTACTTTGAAGTTTAGTCAGCCATCCATGAAGCGAGCTTCTCACTGCATACCAATTATAAAACTATTTTTAATTGAGAGACAAAAAATACAGTTAATGATGTAACTCAGAACTTGGAAATATAGTTACTGTGGAATTTTACAACTGGAATACTGTTATTTTTTCACCAGTTCTTCCCCAAAGCAGAGGTCTAATAGCAGACATTTTTTTTTAACTGACCTTTTAATTTATTTGACTTTTTATTGTATATTGATGCATTTTAAAGGATTAATTTAGAAATTGCTTATCATTCAGAAGTATCAATGGAAATAAAAGTAATTTTCTTGCTGTATTTCACTGTAGAGTTTCTTTACATACTGACTTCATTTAGCTGGGGCACTGTAGACTTGAAATGCATAAAATAATCTTGTATAACATTCCTTATGTAATAAGATTAAATTCCTGAACTTTACAGTTTAAATATTAAATTTTTTTGTACTAGCTTTATATAATCGATTTGTAAAAGTACATTTTCCATATTCTCATATTACTGGTGGTAGAAAACTGTGTTCTACTAATACTAAACATTATTTAAAATCTTATTAGAGATTACATACTGAATAATTTAATCTGTTCTCTATGCCATGATAAGGTAATTGAAATGGTCAAATATTTAAGAAGTAGATATCCATTTTATAGTATACAGTGAGGCTTGTTTTGATTGCACTGAGTATAAACTAAAAATATTTCTGATTTTTTTTTTTTTCCTGTGCTTGATTTTTCTTTTTTTCTGTCTTGAATCTTAGCTTGTTTGCTCTCATTTGTTTCAAATATTTGTAAGTGGGAAAACTGCTCTTAAAACTCTGGTTTGTCTGTGGAGACAGAAAAGCAGGAGAGATTGGAATAACTGTGATAAATACATAAACCTCACAGTCCTCAAAGCAAACTGTAGGTAGAAGCAAAAATTCAAGATGATGTTAACTATTGTGTAGTATTTTTTAGCATTTACTTTGGTTACATAGGTGATAGTTAAAGATAACAAGCTCTTACAGAGGTAGAAATGAGAACACAGGAAAAGTTTACTTCAGAGATTGATGCTTTATTTCTGAAGTATTTGTATAAAACTCCTAAAGTTCAATTGTATGGTATAAATATACTAACATGTATTTTTCCACCATATAATTCACAGTTTTTGGTGGATCTTTATTCAGCTTGAACCTCTGGAAGTAATACTGAGAACTTTTCCTTGCCTGAGATTAGCTGCTGCTTCTGAGGAAGGGATACATCAATATCAGCATTCTACCTTTGAGGATCATTGAGTTTGAAGGGAGCTTTGTACATCACCTAGTACAATCCACTGCTCAAAGCGTGATCACTAGTGCAGGTTAGGACTGTGTCCAGGCAGGTTTTTGAATATCCCCAAGGCTGGAGACTCCACAGCTGCTGGGAGCAACCTGCTCTCCGGTGTGTGATTAAGCTCACAGTAGTAGATTTTTCTTAGGTCTATATGACATTTCCTGTATTTCATTTTGTACCTATTGCTTATTGTCCTGTCACTGGGCACCACTGAGAATGGTCTGGCTTTGTCTTCACTCCCTTCTGCTCCCCTCCCCACGTGAGGTATTTATGAACATTTCTAAGACCTTCTGAGCCTTCTCTTCAAGACTAAATAATCAATCCCAGCCCTCTGCCTCTCCTGGTTATGACAGATATTCCTACCCCTTCATCTACTTTGTGGCCCTTCCTGTGTCTCTTGTACTGGGAGTCTAGATCTGGACCCAGTATTCCAGGTGTGTCACACCAATGCTGAGCAGAAGAGAATGGTCTCCTCCTTAAATCTGCTGGCAGTGCTTCTAGTGCACTCCTAGGTGCTGTTAGCACTTAAGGTCAGGAGCACAGTTCTGTAATTTATCTCATGGTCACACCCGTCTGTGTTGCTTTGGTTCTCCTCACAGAGTAGCGTGAGAGCATGAAATTGATTTCTTACAGTTTAAACTAAACTGTAGGGGCTTCCACAGGAGTGCTTCAGATTTGTGCTCTAATTGCTACAAGCTGTTTTAATCTTTATTAACTTGATCACAAAACCATAACTAATCCAGGATAGCTGCCTTCTCCTCCTTTTGCCTTCTTGAGATCTCAGTTACTATAAATCCTGCAGTTAAGGTAGTTTTTCTATTTTTAATTGGAAATATTTATTAAGACTATATAGACAAACTTGGAAAAATACTGGTAATTTAAATATTTTGCAAAAGCTTAGAAACCTGAGAATTCCAGTTATAGATCTCTTACTCAGATTTTGTAAGACCAGAATTGGTCCTTCAACCAAAATGAAGAATGTGGAGTATGGGGTCATTTTCTAGGATTCATAATAGATATTATTATTAATTTTGTCATCTAACCTTAATTGCCACTGTTGTTTGTAATTGCAAATTTTGTTTCACCTCTTTAGTTTGTTTACAAGTTGGTATTCTTCAAATAACAGTGAATGCTAATGTAATTTACTATGACTTTCAGTGTTTTTATGTAATGGCATTTGACTTGAGATAGTTTGCGCTTGAATTTATAATATTATAAAAGAATCTGATGGGTAGAGGAGGTTTCAGATTTTGAGTGGATGCTGCCAGCCTAATATTTACCTTGTCTTTTGCCAGTTTCATTCAGCATCACATAATAAAGAGGAGATACAAGATCTTTCAAAGTTCATTTGTCAGTGCTATAAATCTATTCTTAAAAGTCTTTGAATTTAGAAAACTTGGACTTAGCCATGTAGAAATACCATATATTTATGATCTTCATACAGAAATTATATGAATGAAGATTCATTAATGTTCATGAAAGCAAGAGTAACTAATTTTTCTTTGCAGCTGCATTTGTTATGAAAATAATCTTACAGTACTTCAAGTACAATCCAGTTTTGTATCCCTTGCTTCCCACATTTGTATTTCAGCTGTTGTCTTCATGTACCGAGCAGTTAGCAAACATTTTTCTGTCAGTGGTTGGACAAAGGGAAGAGGAAGATGTAGAATATAAGTAATAATTTACAGTCTGAGAAAGCTTTCATCTCTTAATAAGAATAAAGATATGGCTCACATTTATTGCACTATTTTTCGTTATTATTTAATGTCAGTTTGTTACTGTCAAATGTCAAAAATCTTCCAGTTTCTAATAGTTTTTTATTCTATACTGGAGAATGAAATATGTGTGGAGAAAAAGAACTGTGATCTTTTGATCTTGTTAGACCAGGAAAAAGAAACATGGATAGCAGGACAGAATTTAGTAGATAGAATCAGCCTATTGTGCATGCTTGCTGGCTGGAACTTTTCTCTTACTTGTTCTCCAGTATTTTTACTTGGCATGGAGTTAGTTTAAAATGGGAGTGAGGGGAGTTTCAGTTGTTATCCAAACATAAATCTGGAATAACTTACTGTATATTAGGAATGAATGTCTGGCACGTACCAAGACAAAATACTCGCTCTGAAATTGTGCTGTGTATTAGCAAAGGAAAAATAACATGGTATTACGTGACATAAATAAAAGTAGTGAAGTTTCTGTAAAGCCCACTGTATCATTCCATCCACACACCCACACTTAATATTTGTTGAACAAAGATTAAGGGCAACAAATCAAGACATAAATTTTATAGTTGTCTTGGCAAAACATTTTTCTGAGAATGATTACTTGCCAAGTCTTTATGAATTTGAAGATAAATGTTCTGTCTGCAAGCTGAGAGCAAAACCTCTTTAAGTTAGTAGTTGGCAAAACAGTTCTATCTTTGTGCATAAAAGATTACAAGTGACTTTAGCTTTACTTGTAATATTAATTCATATTTAGACATGAGCTCTGTGTATCTTCTTTTACCTCCTTAGTGCTTTTTGTATATATTTCTGTTGCTGGCCATACAAAAATCTTTTTTCTACTTCATTTGGATACTTGGGGCAAAAATATAGGTTGTTACATTTGTTACAAAGTCAAGTGCATAAAACAAGCTTTAAAAAGACAATAATTGCATTTCCAAGTATTCAAGATCTTCATCACAAACAGTGAGGAGAGATGAGAGTTGCAGGTCACTTATTCCCAAGATTGTTTACATTCTTCAAATGCTTAGGTTAGGCTTTAAAAACTTGAAAACTTTTGCAGCTACAGTATATGTTTTGGTTGTCTTTTTATACCAGAATTTTCAGCAGCTTGACTTCTTATGGAGGATATGGAGTAAATCACTCCTGTGAGTCTGCTTGTTTAGTTTTACAGTGTATTAGTGTGATAATTAGGGACATGCGCTTTAAACTTTTATCAATATATAGAGAAAAGTTCTGAAAGAAAAACTGAAATTTTGATGTAAAATGGTGTCAAGTGCAGTATTTTTAAAAGGTTAAATAATGCAAATGTAACACTGAACACTAAGAGAATTTCTGAATGATGCAGACACCACAGGAGATTAACTTCTAGTTGTAAGAAATTGAACCACTTGCATTAAAGACATTTTCAGTGTGTGTGATTTAGAAGTACAGTAATACCACATTCCACTGCTTCTGCATTATTATAAAACCCACAATAGCTGTATTTAAAAGTATGTAAATAATTACTGTTTTCATTCAGATACTGGGGGGGGAACAACAATACAGGAACTGAACTCATTTAATACCTGGCTTTCTCAGCAGAGATGGTGGAGGCAGTAAATTTTTGGCCTCTTGCTTATGAGTTCTTTCCGACTGAGATTCCATGTAAAGATAAACATGGAGGACAGTTTTCTGATCCGTAATTGCCAGTTTAAAATTTATCTGATGACACTAACACAGAAAAATTATATTTTGCTCATTGCCACTGAAAATGCTGTATTGAAGTGAGTTTGCCCTTTTCTGTAAAGTCAAGGAAGACTTCACAGATTGCCTTCTCTAGATCACAGCATATCTTTGAGTTACTATACTAGCCTGTGTTTGGCTAGGATAGGGTTAATTTTCACAATTTTCACTTACCATAAGTAATATTTGTGTACACAAAAGTAAAAGATACATAAGAGACTTAAGACATTGTAATTGGCAAAGGTAGTAGTATCAAAACCAAGGCAAACCCACATGGTATTACAGATAGCCTTCCTGTAGAATACTGGGACATTTCCAAATTAGAGGGCATAGAGAGAAGGATGACAAAAGATGCAGACATGGGAAAACTTGTGTTTGGAAATAAATTGAGATTCTTTGCCTCAGGAATAAGATGTAATAATAAAATGCATTAAAAATGCAAAGCTAGAACTAGCAGACACTTTCCTGTTGTCTTCAATAAAGCCAAGGGATTACTTACTGCTTTCAGAGTCACTTATACATTGCTCTTCACGCTGATAATTTCAAAACATTAAAATAATATATTTATTTCAGTAGTGTTTGTAGATCCAAATACTATATTATTTCTTCATCCTGTCCTGTTTCTGTCAGAAAAGTTCCTAGTTCTTTCAGTTTTTCAACTATTTCGCTTGCTGTTGCTTGATAAATGTAATGGTTGTTGATAGAGGTTTTCAATCTCCAAGCCCCGTTTTTGACTAGAGCAGCACTAAGTAAAACAGTTGAGTGTGTCTGAATGTACTTAATGACATTTTGTTTGTCATTGGTGAGTTTCAAACTTGGGAGTATACTTTCCTTCTGTGTCTTCAGTTCATAAACTGAAACTCATGTTCCAGAAGATTTGGTCTGGTGTGGTTTCAGTTTTCTGACCTGTGGGTTGCTTTGTACTTCATTAGAACCCAGTTGTTTCATCAATGGTATTTGATTCAAGACTCCCTTCCAGTACTGAATGCTATTAGGTAGTGATGCTTTGTCGATAGTAGCAGTGTACTTTCTTGATCACCACTTCCTTGAAAAGGAGGAGTAGCTTTTGCCCTTACCTCAGTGATTGCCGTGTTATGCAGTACTCTTTTTAAACATATTACAAAAGAATTAAAGAATTGCAAAAATTCTGAACTTCGAAAGTTATTAAAAATTGCCGTAGACTCTCTTGTTACAATAACTGAAGTGTGCTTTGACCTTTTAATAGCTAATTAGATCTTGCAGGAAATGTCCTTTCCATTTTATATAGACATTGATACCAGTTGGGGTTTGATGGCTAGATGAGGTAGCTGTCCTATACATTCAGTTGTGTGGTACGATGGTGTAATTACTGTGACAGGCAGAACACATTTAATCTTAACTCAGGTGACATTAGTCTGTCTCTAGGTTGTTTCTATTCTTAATATCTGTAGAGCTGCTGATAGAGCACTTTCATGTTTCCTTGACAGTCTGTGTATGCTTTGGATAACTGTCTTTCCATCTTGAATGTACCTGAGGACTCTTTGGCACTTTGGCCCCGGGGTCTTTTGTTAACAGGAAAGTGCTGTTGGTATGGAATGATGTCATCCACAGTGTAAATTTATGTATAGGCTAGAAAAACATTTCAGTTTCTATTATTCTATTATATATATACTATTATTCTTTGACCTGTGTTCTCTGTGTGTTCAAGACTCTCTCTGCTGCATTTGTTCATTGGAGTGCCTGAAGGACTCTTCAAGTTTTTCTCAGTCTCTGAAATCCTAGAGAGGAAAGGGCTGGTTATAAAGCATACAGCTGTCACAGTCCTGTAAATGCATTCCTTTGAATTTGATTGAGGAAAAAAGCTATCTTGATTTCACTATTTAAATGGATGGTTTTGCAATGAATTTGGAAAAAAAAAAAAAGGCCACATACAGGTAACAGAAAAGTAAGTTACAAATAAAAGGATCTTTTAATGATTAAACCGATCATCCAGACTAAAGAGATTTGTAAGTTTTCCTTTTATATGGAAACAGGGTTCTTTTTATGTAAATGCTTTATGGAAGAGATGTGAAGATGCATACTGCAGCAAGTAAGATAAATCTATATCCAGTAAGGCCCAAGGGTATTCTGAGTTTATGCAGCCCTTACTCATATAAGTCGAAAATTCATTTACTTTCCTCTGAAAACATCTGATATTTACATGCACCAAAAAATAACTGATCTAGATGGTCCACAGGTCTAGGATCTGTGTTAATTCCTAAGTTTTACATTATTAAATCATGCCATTAAATGTGTTCATGGAAGCTTACAATCAAGTATGTACTTAAAAAATCAGTTTAATTGAAAATTGTAAGCATTAATCATAGATCATATAATGATTTGGTTTGGAAGGGACCTTAAAGATCATTTAGTTCTAATCCTGCTCCCATGGGCAGGGACACCTTCCACTAGATCAGGTAGCTCTAAACCACATCCAACCTGACTTTGGACACTACCAGGGAGAGGGCATCCACAGCTTCTTTGGGCAACCTGTTCCAGTGTCTTGCAACCCTCACAGTAAAGAATTTCTTCCTAATATGTAATCTAAATCTACCTTCTTTCAGTTGAAAACCATTACACCTCCTCCTGTCACTACACTCCCTCCCCATCTTTTCTGTAGGCCCCCTTTATGTTCTGCCACGGTAGGGTCTCCCCAGAGCCTTCTCTTCTGCAGGCTAAGTGACCCCAACTCTCTCAGCCTGTCCTCATAGGGGAGGTGCTCCAGCCCCCTGACCATCTTCTTGGCCCTTTTCTGACTTTCTTACACTTTGGGCTCCAGAGCTGAGCACAGTACTCTAGGTGGAGTCTTGTGAGAGCGGAGTTAATGCCTTATCATAGGATTATGCTATTTTAATTGCCATAGATTTAAATTTGAGGACCTTAGACACAAATCTTTCTGTGTTTGGTTTTCTTAGAAATAAAATTTCAACTTTACATGTGCTGATTTCATAGTTTTTAATATCAACATGTCAGTGAAGGTAAATAAGATGGGCTTAAGAGTACATGTCAGTTGTTAACTTAATATGAGTGTTGTCACTCGATGAAACCTACATACCATAGAACCTACATAGCAATTCTTGTTAAAATAGCTGTCTTTCATTTGCCAAGGTCAATTTTTGTAATTGATCATAGCCTTTATTCATCCTGAAGTTTCACTTTAACTTGGTTGTTCTTTTCTGGAAACATGAATACAAAGGTGCTAGGTTGTTTTATGAAATGTAGTAGAAAGGCA
>VWZY01008683.1:408129-420438 GCA_013399075.1 Chloroceryle aenea | reverse complement strand
GTAGTGTTGTATTTAAATGATTGTGCAACCCAACAGCTTTGACATTCAAAATTTTGTAAGCTTTGCAGGCTCAAATAAGGAATGTACACTTTCTGGTTTGAATAATCAATTTTATATGAAATGTGAAATGCTACTTTTAAAATCCAGAAAAATTAGTTAAATTGTGATGCTTACCAGCAGAAAGTAAATAAGTTTTATAGCAAGAGATGTAATTCCATTAGACAAACTGGTAATAGATGGAAAAGGCAGACAAGCCTTTGAGTATATGGTGCTTTCTTCTGCAGCAAACATCAGGATAAATGCATTTTGAAAACAACTGTGCTGTATTTGTGTTTACTGAGGTAATTTGAAGGGAGAAGTCTATCTCTAATGTATGAAGAGGTGTTTGGAAGGAGAGAGATATTAAAGCTCTGAAGCAAGTAAGAATCACTTGCAGAACTGCGTCCTGCAGGAAGAAGAATGTTGGGATATGCCATAGTAACTAGCTCATGATAATATCTAGTAGAGTTAAAGCTTTTAGTCCTTAAGATCTGTATTTGAAAGTGTGTTGGAGGACTCCCTTGGGGATCAGGAGTTAGTGGAATGGCTTTTTTTTTTGTGAAAAATGTTCCACATTTGGTTATTGAATGTTTCCGTCGATTTTACCTTCTCTGTTAATCCTTGTAAATAATAGTTGTTTGATTTTACTCACTTTCTTGAAGCATTGAGAGTTCTGCCATCTGTGTATCTAAAACTCATAGCTCTGTGGTAGTAAAAAGAAATTTTAATCAGATTATGTTAATCATTAATTTTCAAGATTATATTAAAAACTGGTGACTTTATTTGCAGGGAAAGCTTAATAGTCTGTCTTATGTGATTTGAAGATCAGATTTGTGTCTTGTGTCTATTGTTATAACGTATGCATATACATGGAGATAATATATGCTTAATTCCATTTGTTGAAGTGGAGTTTTAAAGCTAACTGGTTGCTGCTATGTGAAATTCCATTTCTGAAATCCATTCATGCACTTCATAGATATATATCAAGTCATATGAAAATTATTCATGTATAATGAGGGGTAAAAATCAACTTGAAGTTCCTATTTGAGAGAGTTGCAAACAAGAGTGATGACTATGCAATATCAAGTGCTTTTGTAAATAATAATAGTGATGCAACCATCAATCTGAAATCAGCAAGAATGTTCATTGCGGAAAATAAAGCATAAATCTTAGGAAAATATTTCCTAGTATCTCTGCAAGATGAACATACCTAGATTTTGCTGTCATTGCTTGCTAGTACTACAGCAGTACGTTGTTAAACTCCAAGATGAGTTCGTCTTTCAGATGGTGGGGAGGGGAGCAGGCAGGCATTGCTTTGCTTATGGGTTTTGCTTTAGATAATCACTTCTGTGGTTTTTGTGTGTTCTGTCTCCCTTAAAGGTCGTTTGTATGCAATGCAAACAGGGTTGAAGATTGATAGTAAAACTCCAGAATGCCGTAAATTTTTATCCAAACTTATGGATCAATTGGAAGCTGTAAGTAGCATGTCTTGCTCCCCCCTAAAATGATTCATGGTGTTACTTTAATTTTTATTTAAGTTTCTGTAAATGCTACCTTTTCTGTGTTATCAGTCATTGAGCAACTATTCTGTATGTACACATACTGTACGAATTCAAGTTGTATGTAATAAATTGAGAGAAGATTTAAAAATAAATAAATCTCCATGTGTGTATCTGTTTTATATATATATGTATACACAGATTTTATATAGTAGACATTTGCCACAAGATTTTGTTTAGACAACATGAATTCGATATTTTATATATATTCTCATGAGAAGTCATAATTCCTTACAAAATAAATACAGGCATTCTAGAAGACTTTTTTTATCAATTTATCTTTGATTTCTTGAAGTCTGTGAGAGTTCCTTTCACAGCAGTAGGACTGGCTAGCCTAGTCCTTGGGTGCTTTGAAAATTTTTGACCTAAATTGCTGTACCCAGAGTCTAAGATAAAGTATCCCCTGTTAGAGATTGGGGATCTTGTACTGTTAATTTTTGTAACCACAGTCTTACTTGTTTGAGTAAGAGATGCTATGCCACACTGGTTTTAGTAGACCTGACAGTATTAAAAGGCAAACAAACTTAAATAGAACAGTGTTAAACAAAGAAGTAAAGTTACTGTACAGATGGCCAGTTCCAGGAGCTGTTTATGTTCATATGCTGTAGTTTTCAGTAGTCTTGAAGGAAGTAGTATGTGGATTTATATGGTTTAAGTGCTCCTTTGGAAATGGAAATTAACATTAAACAATGAAGCAGCAATTCTTTTTCTCTTCTGTATTAATGATTCCACCCAAAATCTACCCATAGAAATGCCTGAATAGTTTGTGTGAAACTACTGGAACAGCCTTCAAGTCTTCAGAAGAAAATGAAACATGAAACATTTTGTCATTTTGCTTTATACCTTTTGCTTCTTGCTGTGTTTTATCTCTGATTCTTAGCAATGGAAAAGATAGTATAAAGTGACTTCTTGGTGTGGTGTTTCACCAAATTTTGAAATGTTAGTGGGTCTGGCTTTCATATTTACAAGGGAAGAGAGGTGGCTGAACAGATGACATTTAAACTCTGAAAGATTTTGCTCTTAATTTCCTAAGGATTATTAAAATTGGTTGGATCCCTTGTGATGTACTGCAGCAACTAATCTGCTTACAGTGTTCAGCTACCTCTTTTTTTTCAAATGTGGAATGACTAGAAAAGCAGCAAAACCCCATGGTTTCATCTTTCCATTGCTGGTAGGATTGTCTGTGTCACAACTGTTGCTCAGGTATTGAAGTTCCTTCTATGCAGCCAGGTGGTGGAAGGATGGAGAGAGCACTTACAAGCAGATCTAATATAGCATGTTGGGGGCTAAATCAGCAAGTTGGCCCCTTGCACTAATTTAATAGCAGCCATTACCAGTCTGCCCTTATCCAGCAGGGGACACAAAGGGGTGCTGCAGGTCTGTGCTGAATGTTTCTCACAGTTTCTGTGTGTTGCTGTAACTGATTATTTTAGAAGTTAAGACAAAAGCTTACAAACAATCCTGACCTTTATAGTAGCGAAGAATAAAACAGTGTGGATATATCCAGAAATTACCAGATGTGATTATTGCAAGAACCTTCATAATATTCCAGATATGCAAAATAATTATAGTGATTTTTTTCTATCTAAAATGCACATTTCTCTCAAAAATATTTTTACATATGATTGTGTTGTTTTGATAGGTAACTGTTTCATTTAAATGTTCTTAGTAAAATTAAACAAAATTTGCTTAATTAGATTCAAATTATGACTCATTTAAAACATCAGTACTGTTGTGTTGAATCAGACTGTGTGAACAGTAATTTAAAAAAATAACTTGGTTAACATGAATATTTTTAGAAGATTATGTAACAAGAGTGTCTTTTGTGCAAAAATGTTTTTTTGAAATCATCTCCATTGACCATCAGATCAAGTATAGTAATAAATTGTTTTCTGAGCATTATATGTACATGCAGGCTGGTGAAACACACATAAATAAATCTTTTTCTTCCTCAGCCTCAGTGTTCCATTTTGCTTGTATCTTGTAACTTGCAAATTGTGATACACTCACAAGATAAACAATTTGTAAAACAGATACTTTCTGAAAATTATGTAGAGTGTGTGTTTGACAAAAGTCTTCAAAGTTCTATTGCGAAAATTTATATATTACTACTGAAATCAAGTAACTTTATTGGCAATATTCTATGTATTAAAAAGTTGGCAGCAGTCTAAAAAACGTGGAAATGCAGCCTTCATGATTAATTTTTCATCACACACAATGAAAAATGACTGCTGTTCAGAGATTGTTTTTAAAACCTCTGACAAAATAAAGGCTGCGTGTTAGTATCATGCAGTGTTCCTGTTTTTGTTCCCTAAGGATAACCTGAGATTTCCTTATGTGCAAACAGTAGCCTATTCAGAAGCTCTAAATCCACCTATTGCAACTGTTAAAGGGCTATTTGCTTTACTGATTTTTATTAGGAAACTTGAGGATTCTTGTACTCTTGAAACATCTTTGGTAAGAAGTCTTTGAATTGCAGTACACTGCTTACACTGAAAGTTCCAGCAAATCCATAGGTCGCTATGCCTGTCAAGGCAGGGTTTAGATGCTTTGAAAGATGTAATGAACTGCAGTAAAATAACCTTACAGGAAAGAAGATACATGATTGCTCTGGCCTACAGTACCTCTGTAAAGCATGCATTACTTAGCAGTTGAATTGTGTTGAATCCTGACACAGGCGTCAGAGTGCTTGGTCTTTCAGATAGTAAGAGGAAAAATATCTGTAGCTATTGCTTCACAATATTATAGTTGTGTTTATTTTTAACTTTGGGGTTGTTTTGTTGTTTGTTTGTTTACTTGTTTGAAGTACTTTGTGATTGAAGACAGTATTCAATGCTACTTATTAAAAAATTTCTCCCTCCAAAAGAATGTACTTTAGCATGCTGATTTTAGCATTTGTTATGTTAGAAGCTGGAGATCTGTAAAATAATTGAAGTGTATGGTGTTTCTTTTTTAAGTTGTACTTTGTCTAAATCAGCAGCTGCTTCTCGTGTTAGATTAGGTTGCAGAATTGTTAGAGTCTAAGAAGGTAATGTACTTTTTCAACTTCTTTCAGATGAAAAAGCAGTTTGGTGATAATGAAGCAATTACTCAGGAAATTGTTGGTTCTGCTCATGTGGAGAATTACGCTTTGAAAATGTTTTTGTATGCAGACAATGAAGACAGAGCTGGGCAGTTTCATAAGTAGGTGAAAATATTTGGGTTTCTTATCTGAATTAAGTTACTGGCCAAGACATTTGAATATCCACACTCTCTTCAATTTGATTGGAAACAAGAATTGGGCTTCAGAGCTTTCATTTTTCTTTCAGAAAACTTGATTTGTTATTACTTGTTTGTCTCTAATTTCATGCATTAACTGGCATCATCCTTCTTGTGTGTTCATCTGTTGGCAAGCCTTTTAAAATCCCAGGCTAATGCTGTGTTTGACATCAAGCATGTTATAGTTTCTACTGTCCAGAAATATTAAAATAATTGTTATAATACATTATGTGATTTAATATACAGTTACTACAGCATGCTGATTATTTCTAAGATAATATAGGATGACCTGTGTCCTATATTGAACATTGCAAACTAGAAACTCAGTGCAGAACACATGACTAGCTTTAAAAAAATACCAAAACCTTTCTCTGTATTAGTCAGGAGACTAGTCAGTATTTTCCTAAAGTTACACCTTGTGAAGTAAGCTCTGTAACATCATATTAACAGAAAAGAAATCAGTGATGACTGGCTTGAAATAGGTCAGTATGTTCTAAACTGCAGACTTGTAAAATGCGAGACTGATGTTACCAAGTTAATGAAATGTTTTCTTTTTTACAGAAACATGATAAAGTCTTTTTATACTGCAAGTCTCCTAATAGATGTTCTAACAGTATTTGGGGAACTCTCTGAAGAGGTAAGTGTTAGAGATATCAGTGTGTATTAGTGCTTTTCCTAGCACAGGTGCATATTACTGGGTTTGCTCTGTAAAGTGGTTTTATAATTTGTGACTGTAAATTTCAAAGAACATGGGTTATACTTGTGTAGTCAGATATGTGTTAGTATGTCAAAAAGAACTGTGCTAAGTATTTAATATAAATTCTATATGTGAAGTATTAGACAACTCTTATTGTTAAAAGATGCATCATGGCTTAAATATCAGTTAGACATTTGAAGTCTGATTACTACTGTGGGACACATGGCATTACCTTAAGCAAGTAGGGGTGATTACAGGGAAAAATGATGCAAAGTTCCTGGCTTTTTCCACCTTACTTTTTTCACCCTGCAAGCAAGAATTGCTAGTAATTGAGGTGAAACCATGTACAATTTTATTTAGAGTAGATATTGTTGAGTTTGTAACAAACTCCACTTTTTAAAAGGTAATGTGTTAAGTTAGAACAATGTGAATTTACTTCATAAAAAATGGCTTGCTATCTGGCCATTAGGACATGAATGTTTTAATTCAAAACATTACCTACTAAAATAACTAACACAATGCTCTTTATGGCAGGTAATCTTAAAATGTAACAAGTACTCCAGAATTAGCTGAACAAGTTCATGATTACTTTTATTAAGGCACACCAGAATAATCTCTTGGTCTGTTTTAAAAGAAACTTTTATTTTGGTGCCTGGTCAGCTGCTTTCTGATACTCATACCTAACAGAATAAATAATCCCTGATACAGAGGAATAGCTACTCTTAATAAAAGTATCCCTTGTTCTGAAAATTAAAAGTGAGATTTCCTTGCTAAAATAATGGAATGAGAAGCTCAAATTGAAAAATGGGATAGTGTAGTTGATAACTTCTGGCAAAAAAAAAAAAATTGGAGAAAACTGCTAGTGCCTCATGAAGGCAAGTTTCAAATCTTGTTAAAGGAAGGTTGAAATACCTGGAAAAATAAAGAAGAAGCAGTAACAACACTAACCTATCTTAGACAAAATCAGCAAATGCTGATCACATAAGTACTAAATATGTCTCAGGACACCTTGATACATAATCTAATTTTTTTTTTTCTCATAGGCTTATGTTACAGGCTTCCATGCTAGCATCAGTAAAAATACCTCAGAAACCAAAAGTTCTGCTGCTTTGCAGGCCCATAACAATCTTATGCTTGTGTTGGTCTCAAGCTGTACCATGCCCTGCTTGGGATTCACAGATTTGACATCCTGTGTGTAAATCCCACCATGGAATGCTAGCAGTGATGTCTTTACTACTTAATGTCATGGGGGTTTTTGTTATTGTTAATGCTGAAAAGATAGAAGCACTTTGTAATTGGAAAGATGCAGAATTACCTCATTTTGTTTAATCAGTGAAGATATTGTTAAATGAGAGTGTACAAGATATACAGCAAAAGATTTGTACTTCTAGCAAGCATCATTATATGTCAACAGTTTCCTTATCCAGTGTCACATGAAGGAATGCTGGAACAAGTATGACATGGGACTGTCTTAGACTTCTGCAGAAGCTTTTGTTAGCCTGGAGTAAGCTCAGCCTGGCAGCCTGTTCTGTATGGTTATATAGTATGACATCTATATTCAGACCACCTATGTGTCTTTGCAGTATGTAATTGTCTTCATATGTATGAAATATCAACTCTTAAAAGGCTTTTAAATCAATAACAGAAGGCATAGAAAGCAGTTACCTGACACCTAAAATCAGAAAGTGGATATTGTAAATTATGTATATTTTTCTTTGGCAAGCGATGTATCAAATATGAACAAAGGAGCTTACTGGAGATACCTGTTATTCTCTGCCCTGCTTTAGGTGATGGTGCAGTAGACTTTGTGAAGTACAATTTTAAGTTTAATTTTATTAATTCTCAAAAACTTTGGATGTGAATTCAGTCAGGACTTTGAAAGAGATTATTTTATCTACCTCAGTTTCCAAACTGCTTAACCTGTGATCATTACTGTGGAAATTCAAGTTCACTAGTACCTTGCAGGTGATGTTGATGTGAAACACGCCATTAACCTGCATTTTTCACTTGGCCAAATTATTCTGCTCATCCTTCCACATTTCTCATCTCTGTTTTTTTTTTCTTCAGCCTTGTTCCCTGAAATATATTACCTCATTAACTGTTAGAACTGGTTACTTCCCTTAGAACTTTTGACAAAGTAGTTAATTTCCATAATAAGTTTAAGCTTTCTTGTTAACAATTGAGAACTCTTCCTGGGTGAAAAAACACTATTCTGACAGTCCCAGGAGATATAAAGTGGGCAAACTTAATTTCATGTTTTGACATAGTAAAGTTGTACCCAAGAACAGTAAAATATATTTTTTTAAAAATGAAATGGAAAATCTCAGAATAGTTGAGATTCTGACATTCATTTCAATCACTCAAGTTTTGTGAAAAGAAGAATTTATGAAAACCCAGGTGAAATGCTTTTCCTCAATTTCTTTTTCTCAGAAACTGAAAATAGTGGAAAATCATGTTGACCTTCAAATACTGAAGTTCCTACCACAGTTTTTCAATTTCATACTGTTACTGTGGAAGTGAAATCAGTAAGGCAAACAGAACATTTGCTGCTTTTTGTTACTGCTTCCTATTGATGCCGTTTCAGAAGATGAGAGTAGTCAAAAATTTTACTGATTTGTCAATATAGTAATTGTTTGAGAAGTAGTAATTTATTTTTTCTAATAACTGAACTATTAAACTTTCCATTAACAGTTTATTTAATCATTATTATAATCCCTTGCTCTGCAGGTAGTTTGTGTTGCTGAAGTCCATCATCTGATGTGTTGGTATATTGTGAAGGTATTAAATCAGAATATTTGTCCTAGTATGTCACACACAGCACATTAATCTGCAAACCTTTCTGTAATCATGCTTTTAAGTAAATTTTTAAAATTTAAAATGTAATTAGGAAATATTTTATGTTCTTGATCAGCAGGTATGGCATTTTTAAGTTTCAAGGTATTTAAACCTGAAGTAAAAAATAAGACAATTTTATGGAAACAGGAAGTTTTCTCCATTTATTTCCCATCAGGGGTTGCACAGTGCTTTGTCTTTCACACTACTTGGTCCTTCCAGATTTTATTTCCTTTTCTTGTGATGTTGCACTAGTTGAAGATCTCCACGTTTTCCTCTCATACAGAGATCCTGTTACAGCTGTTCTTTCTACATTTTATTTAATTTACCTATTAAATTCACATGTGTTGTTTATCTTTAAAGGTGTGTCAACTGATAGCAGAGGAAGCAGTTCAGTTTTATAATCTCTTCTCAGTGTGAAAATCCTGATTATTTGTCTGTTTTGAATTCACTGATTTGCAGAAGTGAGTGGTTAAAATGGCTGGCCTTTTTCCTTCCCCAGAATGCTCAGCACAGGAAGTATGCCAGGTGGAAGGCAGCGTACATTCACAACTGCTTGAAGAACGGAGAGACTCCTCAGCCTGGGCCTATCGGAATGGAAGGAGAGAGCTTTGGTATGTGTTTCCCTTTTTTAAGAGCAGAGAGCCACACCAAGACCAAAATGGTGGTATGCAATAGTTCTTCAGGGAGCACCGCACAGGAAGCACAGCTCCCCTGTACAGTGTTCCATTCATGATGGACTGCCTTCTACTTTTTTTTGCTGCTTCTCCTAGTCTCATTTTCATTCAACTTTACTATTTGATTGACTTACTTAATAATTCTTTTCCTCTTCTCAATTTTCTTTTCTCCTTTTTCTTTCTGTTTTTCTTTCTTCTTTTGTCTTCGTTTTTTCTGTCTCTCCTCTGTAGTGGAGATTACTATTTTGAATACAGGTATTCTCTGAGAAAGCATTGTTGCCTTTGCTTGCACACATTTCTTTAACACTACTCATAGTCCTTTTAAATTTGTTTTGTAAAGTTATGATCCCATTGCCAGTTAATCCTCTTTAAGAAGTTGTATATAGTTTCAGAAAGGGATTGATTGTAGATTAATTCAGCTGCAAAGCAAACTCCTAATTGTGAGACAACCCCTTCCTCCATGTATAATAATGTGGTTTTCAAAACATGTATTATGGCTTACTCTTTTTAGTTTGGGTTTCCTGACACTTTCTCACTCATCACCATTTTCATCATGTTTTTAGTTATTCATGTGTGTTCTGACTGTACTGTACAGGATTTCTTGAAATTACCTCCGTAACTGTTAGGTAAAAAGTGGTCATTTCCAGGGACACCCACTTAACAAAATATCACAACAGGTTGTTTTAAACTTACCAAGTTGTAACTTTTACTGTCTTCTGTTTAATGCACTCAGACCTGCCTAAACTTTGCTGATAATTTAAAAAGTCCTGGTTCTTCAATAAGGAACAGTAGGGGCTTCCAAACCTTTCTCACTTAGACTTTTTTTAAGAACAGACACCAGCATTGTGAGCAGACACAGTATAGGCTCTCCACAAAGTAACAGAACACATACTAAACAGGCTGTCTTACAAGAGCACATAGATCACATTCTGAGAAACACAGCTCCATTCTCTTATTTCATTATATGTATTTTTACTAGAAATAACTAAACAGTCAAACCAGAGCTTCCATACTATTTCTAAACTTTATAAATGTTGCTACATTTCTATAGTATAGCTCCACAGACTTCACAGGTAAGTGCAATTCTTGTGAAGTCAAACAAAATCATGTACAAAATTTCTTTTGTTAAACTGCTGAAACAGGTAATAAATAGTATTGCTGTTCTCTGTATAAATTGATCATGGTTTTCAGTTATTGATAGAAGCAAAATATATGCAAAAAAGACTAATTTCTGAAATAGATCAAAATATAAATGGTATGTAATTGTTAAATAAGCTTTCAAAATATTTCCACCCATTTACTTTTCCATTGTTTGCAGTTTTTCTATGCTTAGTGCTTCATGAATTCTTTTTGCATTTCACCAACTGCTTTTCATAGCAATCAGTTTCATTAATAAAGGGTCTCTTTGGTTTCCTCCCCATTCAGCACAGAAGCTTGAAATACAAATTTTAAATATGAATGTCTACTGGAAATAAAATGTCTTTGAAATTGATATTTTCATTAAGCAAATTAAACAAATTATGCACAGTGATAACCTCTATATAATTCTTTACATACCTAATGAAACAACTAAGAACATTACATGATTTGAAATTTTCCTCTGAGCTAGTATATAAGACTTTGTGGCTTGGAAAAATGTCACTGAAGTTGATGCTTATTTATCTCTTAAGCTTGAATTTAGTAATGCCTTTTTTTTTTTTTCCATAAAAAGGATCAATAAAGAAATGTACAGTGCAAAAGCAATAGAACTGACTTGTATCTGACTTGTAGAGCCACCTTGTAGAATTGGCTACATAAAGTTTTATATATTTACATATGCACATGCACACATACCTACACAAATATTTATCTGTTTGGGTTTTTTTCCTGTTTATTCATGTTTGGGGTCTGTGCCTGTGTCTTGAATGGATTTTGGAGTCTGAAGCTGTAATTTCAAATATGTTACAAATATGCTTGTCATTTTCTGCACACTTGATGTATTTTAAATACGTTAAAACACTATAGATATCTGGATCCTCTTCTGGTTCTCAAACTTTTCATCATGCAACCTTGTATTTTGAAGGTTTTTTCCTGTTTCTCTGTGAAAAAAGAGGAGGATGGGCATGACCTACTGTTTATAGAAAGATTAAACTGGTGGTCCTTCCATTAGGGTATTCTATTCCACTTGTAGACACTAACTGATTCTTTAACAGAAGTCAAATTTACAGCAGTCATTACAAGTGGTAATGTGAATTCATGAAGATTGTTCCTTTCATTACCAAGATAGGTCTACGTGCAGCTTAAAAGGGTTACAAATGCTGCGAGATAAAATTTTCATATCCTTATTGATAGGGAGCTTGCAGTATCTATAATTTGACAATATCTTTTTATTTGTTGAATTGTAGTAAGAGAATTTCTCACTTGCTTTTGCTTTCTAAGCAATGAAATGAAAAGTACTTCATGACATTTATTTTTGGAAATGAGCTCTGTAGCATGGGTGTCCATAATGCTTTACACACCAAGACAAAAAATGTATGCAAATTATTTTTTATTAGAGGAATTGGTAAGAAAAGTGTCAATTCCTGCTTTGTGTATTGTAAGAAGAAAAGCAGCATTGTTAGAGTGTACGACTGGAGCTTTCCCATTCCTTTCTGCTTGCTCATTTTCTTCCTCCCCTTTCAAGTGGAAAAAGTCTGTTTAAACAGAGTGAAACTAGGTCTCTGTAGCTTGACAAATTACCACTTTTTTTCCAAAGTGATATTTTCTTTGTGTATCTTGAAAACCATACTGTAACTTTTGGAGATGTTTTTACAGTAATATAGGCCCACTTTCTGCCTTTTTGCTGTTGGATTTGTAGATGCTTTTGTCAGGATGCCACTGTGGAAACCTTAAAATGATATGCTTAATTTATTAATGCACTTGGAATACAAGTCCTAGAGTACACATAAAGGTCACTTAGTGGTAGCCCTAGGTCACTCTACAAGATTTTA
Source organism: Chloroceryle aenea (assembly GCA_013399075.1). Classification (NCBI taxonomy): domain Eukaryota; kingdom Metazoa; phylum Chordata; class Aves; order Coraciiformes; family Cerylidae; genus Chloroceryle; species Chloroceryle aenea. The sequence continues at coordinate 408,407 of VWZY01008683.1, read as the reverse complement.
TACTAATAGAAAAGAAATCTGAAATGTAATTTCAAATACAAAAAAGTTCCTCAATGGTCATGGTATTGCCATAGTAAAATACATTAAATGTCACTACTTCCATTATAATATATATTACGTATTGTACATCTGTATTACAAATTTACAGGCAACCTCTGTAGTCCCAATTAGTAGAAAAAAGAGTGTCTGAAAAGTTGATGGATTTTTGAGTCCAATTCTCAATGTTGGGGGGGTGGGTGGGTGGGATTTAAAAAGCAGTGTTCCAACACAACCTTATA
>VWZY01008683.1:366710-407895 GCA_013399075.1 Chloroceryle aenea | reverse complement strand
AAAACAAACAAAACAAAAAAATACAAACAACCACTGTGCAAAACCAAAACACCACCAACAAAAAAAAAAACAAAACACCAACCAAACCCACAAACTAACTGATATTCTGGGTATTCTGTAGCTCTGAGGAAAAGTTAAAGACCACATGGATTCATTATGATAGGATCCAAGCACAACAGCTGATGAGGTTCCAGGATAAGAAATTCAGCTGGAACTGAAACTGAATGGGAAACAATTGTGTCACTGTTTCACAGCCTACTATTTCAGCATCCTTAAGCAAATTGAAAGGAACCTAGGTTTTTACTGCTTTATGAGGAATTAATTATCTGATTTTTATGATGTTCATTCCCATTCCCTGGAAAAGATTTGGTTTTCAATAATGTTACGGATGTTCTAACCACAGACCTTAAAAATTTGTTGACTTAAATGTTCTTTTCCAGCAGCCTGAGATCCTTTTATTTAGCACTACTGTTAAAACTCTTCACAAATACTGCAAGCACATATCTCAAATGGTTTTAATACTTTAATATTTGATAAAGCCTATTTTAAGTATTTACTTTGCAAAAAGAATAGTTTCAATGCTTTGATGATATTTGGGCACTTTAAATTCCTATGAGTAGTTAATTTAAACAAAGCTACTTTTATGTTTAATGCAATTTAACCTTTGACAGTTGAATAATGAGCAAATCAAACAGTTGAGCTTGATCTTTTGATACATATACCTGATTAAAGAGTATATTGCCCATTTGTGAATTTGCCTCTTTCATGCACCGCTATTCACAATAGCTTATTCCTATCATTATGTCATTGAAAAGTTAGCATATCCAGTGTTTACCTTTGAATCTCACCTCTTTTTTGCCATTTTTAACACATTTTATTCTGCACATGTTACCCACATGATATGGCAGCGTGTGCTACTAGCAAAAAACAAAGCAAAGGAAAAATCTGGCACCTTAAGATATCCTTTGCCTTCCAGAAATGTGCCAGGTGTTTGTTTGCATATGTCAGAAATAGCTTCATGAAACCACAGCTTGGTTGCAGCAAGAAAAAGTAATTTTCATAAGAGTAGCATGCAAAAGTTTTAACATGTTCTGTGTTTTGAGACTAAATTTTGCTAGCAGTGCTTGACACACAGAAATTTTCTTTGAGGTTGCTTTGCTTTTTAATACTTTTGAATAAAGTTCCTTGATATTAGGCTGTCAGTTTGGGGGATATGTGAATTTGTTTATTAGTACTTGAATGTTCTGAATGAAAGTAAACTACAACTTTACAATATAAAACAAAAATATATTATTTATCTGTGTATTTATTGAAGTCCTCTAAAAATGTCCTAATTACAATACTGTTGATTTTACACCACATTACAGCCTTTTACTGAGAGGTGGTGGAGACCCCATCCCTGGAGTCAATCAAGGTCAGGCTTGATGGGGCTCTGAGCAACCCGCCCTAGGTAGAGATGTCCCTCCACATGTAGGGAGGTTGGACCAGATGACCTCTAGAGGTCCCTTCCGGCATAAAACATTCTAAAAATATTGTAATAAGTAGTGGGAATTAAAAGGTGTTTAGTCAATTTTAGTAAAGGGAATGCCTAAACATTTTTCTGGGAGGAAAAGGGCCTTACATGGGAAAAAAATCCGGTATTTGTAATAATAGGCTGTTTAATTACTAAGCAGTGGAGGTGTTTGTATAAAACTTAATCCTGTATAGTTGAAGATCAGTGTGAATTTCATAAAAGAACATGTCTTTTGCCAGCTCTAGAGGTGTAGAATTTTTGTGCTTCTGTACTCGTTTTGCACTCTCAAGAACTGGCTGTTAACAAAGCTATTCCCAAAACTGTTTTCATGCCACCTGACATTTTAGAAACAGATAAACATATATGCAGTAAATGAAAATTAGCATTTTTTAATTGACCATAATTGAAATTAAGGAGCAGAAGTCAACCATATTCCGAGTTAGCTAGGTCATTAGCAAAACAGAATTAGCCCATTAGCCTTCAAAGCAACATTAAATAAACTAGACCAGAATCTTAACAACTTGCCTAGATTGAAAATAGTATATACATTCTTTGTACATGCTATGAGATATATTTGAACTCATTATTATAGTGCATGATCTACTTTAACTGTTCTAGATACAGCTATGACTTGGCTAAATTGTGTTTTGGTTTCTGTTTGGTATTATTTTCCTAAAATTACCCTATTTTTGTTATTTACTTGTGGTTTGTTTAGTTGATACGGGGTTGGGAGGATTAGAACTGTCTGGCTTTTTACAAAGAGTTTGTAAGGCAAATGCAGTTTTCCATATTCTGGTTCATATATTGTATTAAAATTTACTGCATATTTCTAGTATCTTGTTCAACTACTGTGGATGCAGTACATGGGATTGTACTAATGAGATACAATGCTTATATTCAGACTAGTAATGAGATGATCTTTCAATTTAAATAGAAAATATCTTTTTAAGTATGTGAGTATCTAGATCTTTTTCCTATAGTGTGTTGCTTTTTACTTTATCAAACCACCCATAGGTGGTTTGGATTGATAAATGTTTTACGGTGACAATTTTTCTACTAACAAAAATTTAAAAGGAGATTTTTTAAAAAAGTCTAAATTTTCAAGTGTTTTTAGAGAAGAGCTTCAGTGATCCTATTTTCTGTTATCTTGGCAGATGTGGAAAGGGAAGAAGCAGGGTCATCTTCTCTCCATAGTGGAACAACTCAACCAACACCATCATCTACCAGTGAAGCTAACAACATACCAGCCAGTAACTACACTGGCATACATATACCACCAGGTGCACATGCACCAGCCAACACTCCAGCTGAAGTACCTCATAACACAGGTATGTCTGAATCACACTGAAAAAAAATCATGCTTTTTTTTGAGACGTGAATTCTATCCCTCCTTCCATTATATAGAAAGTAAGACAGTGTAGGTATTCCATGGCAGAAGTAGCTTCATAGATTTGTGAATCAGCATTGTAAAAATGAAATATTTTTTTAATGTTTTTTATGGTTTTTGAAACTGTAATTCATATTTTGGAGTACTTTGCCAGAGGAGATATATGGACTGAAAAAGTGGGCGCTGCTGCAGACAGAATGGTTTTTGTGTGTCTAGAATCATGCATTGCAACATCTATACAGATAAGTAGTATTTGAAACTTTCACTTGATAAATTATATTAGTCATTTCATGTTTAGCTTTCTCTGTGCAGATAAACTGCTGTTCATGTGGGAACATACCCAACATAATGTTGAAACTGTTAGAAGAACACTAACATTCATGCCTGATGGACCATTCATACTTTTCTTCTATTTGATTTATGCTTCATTTCCCATGCAAGCACACTTTAATGTGATTGACCTCAAACAATATTATTAATGGAAATTTTGTCCCTACTGCTAAACATATTGGCTCTTATGTCCTTGTTCTTATTCTGTGTCATTTTTGGACCAAAATCAAAGTCGTAAAAATCCAAGGTCCTTCCCAATTGCTGTATTAAAAAAAAAAATTTTGTGAAGGCAACTTTTTCACCTCATGTTACCTTTTTATTATGATGTTTAATGAGAATAAAAAAACCTAAAAGATCTTGATTTTAATTCTGATGATCATTTGATTGTTCAGATACATTTTTGTATTATAGTACATACGAGATGGTTTAGCCCCTCCATTTCCTTACTTCCTCATTTGAAAAATGTTTCACCTTATAGAAAGTTCAGGATGCTCTTTTTTTCAGCTTTATCAAAGGGAAATCCTTCAGATAGGTGGGGTTTTTTGGATCTGTGAGGGGGAGAGTGTTGTTTATTTACACTCAGCCTAGGCTAATGTTTAGCTCTTTGATTTTACCAGTGCTGAAAATTATGGAATATCTACCTTATTTTCGTACATTAATTCTATTCGTTTTAATGGCGTTAGCCATTCCATGAAATAACTGTTAATTAACAAAAGTGATTATACCATCTTCTTATGTACCAGATGTTGTAGAAATAACTTAATGTGAGTCTGGTATGGTCTGGACTTACTGCAAAAATACAGTTTTTGATCAGTCCAGATGAGACTGGCTAAAAATGTAAACACAGACACAAGAATGTTGCACAGCATAAAGTGCTGTTTCTTCTAGCATTACAATTTCCCTTTCAAATCTAGCTAGCTTTTTTTTTTATTCTCAATTGTTTTTGAAGGAATTAGGAAGGCAATAGTTTGCAAGTGTGAGATGGCAGGCATGGGGGTTTAAAAATTGAATAATGGAGACTCTGTGATATTAAAAGGCAGAATTTAGACTTCAAATATAAAATATTACTCCTACTCTTCTTTAGCTGGTTTTCCTCAATACGTTAGGTTAACCACTGTCTCTTGAACTAGTATTGTTTTGGGCTTTTTTAATACTTGAATTTAAACTTTTGTGGAATACTGATAATATGAACAACAGCCTGTAAATTCTTCTGTATTATTTTCTAAAACATTCATAGTCTGAAGTAAGGTTATTAAAATTGTTTGTTACAAACTTTCAGAATTGGGAAGCTACTGGGAAGCTAGCTTTTTCTACTTCTTATTTTGTATGCTTATTTCTAAAGTCTGTAAATAAAAATAACTCCAGTCCAATTTTTTTCATTCATTTGCAGGAGTGACAAGTAGCACCATTCAGCCTGCTCCTCAGAATATTCCTCTAGTCGATCCTTCCCTTTACAGTGCTCAGTCTGCAGGTAAGGTGGTGGCATTTATATTGTCTGTACCTGGATGTGCTGTGCCTGTGTGTCTCCCCTGCACTGAAGGAAGAATTTTGAGAAATAATGTCATAGTTACATGAACACTACTAATTCAGAAATATTAAAAAGGACATCTTCTAAACATAGTGTTGATAAGAGTTCAGTAGTTTCTGAAAGTTTTGCTACAGTGTATGATTAGTGTTGTCTGACTTCTTTGAACCAGTGAGCTAGCATTATGTTAGGCTTTCTGTTATTTATGTTGTTGCTTCTCGGGTGAGGTTCTGATATCCATAGCAAAGCCTGTATTCCTGATGGCCATGCTAAATTATAGTTTTGGTACTTAATATGCGTTCCCTTTACTTAAAGTTTCTTTTACGGGATCAGTATGTAAGTTAATTATTAATTTTGTTAAATAATCACAACATTCCAGTGGTGGGTTTTTTCCTGGCATAATTGCTGTATGTGCTTCTTGATTAAAAGTAGTACTTGTGTAAATGAAATCATTTATAAGGTACTAGTAATGTTGCCATTTTGAGGTACCATTTAATCAAGACTTTTATCTTTTAAAGTACCATCTGTCTTTGATGTTAAAATCACTGATAACCTTTATTAGATGGATTTTATGTCTGCTTGCATATATCATGCTTTGAAGTGCACACATAAATGCTAACCTCAGGAAATCATGGCTTGTGAGAGAGTAGTGTCTGACAGTAAAGGTGGAGTCATCCTAGATTTTAACTTGAAAACTGATGTGTATTTGGACAAATTCTTAACTGGTTTCTAAGACTTTTTCTGTCCATGGAATAGAGACAGTAAGAAGATTAGTTGCATCTGTTTGTAATATCAGATTTTTTTCTTGGCAATATAACGTGGATGTTGAGTGAGGAGGAGGTCTAGAAGTTGTGGTATGAAATCTGTTCACATTCTACACTACAGTTTATCCTCACCAGGGAAAGCTGATAGTATACGTAATTGTGTTTTAAGTTCCATTACTATATACAGACAGATGTTGTCTGTTATGACTACAGAGTTTAGATATTCTTGTTTATTGTAACTTACAGATAGTTAGTTTATTATGGTGTTGAGAAAGACGTCTTAAAATACCAGCTTTACTGAAAAAAACCCACGTTTTTGATTCAGTGGAATGCTATAATGGGAATTCAGTGTTTAGCTTGATTTTAGTATGCTGTCATAAAAATACATAAGGATGTGTCTACCTTAATATATGAGGAAGTCATTTTTGTAGCAGATGTCTTAAAAAGATAAAAATAAAAAAATTTACCATTGATAGAGACACATTAACCTTTAGCGTTCTCTTGAACAAAAAGCAGATCTTATTGTTGGTCTGCCATATTACTCTGAAGTCTTATGTGACAGTTAACTCATTTGACATTAACTCATTTATTATGTTATTTGAAATTAACTCATTGGAAACAATACCTCAGACCTGTAGCTGAACCATTTATACTTGGTAATAGTTTTGGAGGCTGTTGGAGGAGTTTCAGTAGCTCCTTAATTTTGCCTTGTTTGCCAGCAAAGCTTTTGTATTTAACCAGCTTATTGTGATCCACTAGACAATTGTTCTAATAGGTTTTTAGAGAACTACACTGAAAGTCTTAGTCATGTTGTTTCTTGGTTTGAATATTTAATTCTAGTTGTCAGAAATGTCATAACTGATTTAAACTTTAATTCTTCAATAATTATTCGAAGTTTGATTATTCAATATCTGGGTAGTATCAGTGCATTGCTCCCTCTGGCCACTTACCTGTGATAACCTCATTTAATAAGTACATAAATAAAAATAAAAAGGAATTGAGTGCATTAGTATACCCTGTGTTTGTGAGAATGCATAATAACTACTATCATGTAATTAAGTGATTAAGAACCTTACTAAGTACAGTAATGAATCTCTAACTTGATCTAACCTGCATGCCTGCATTCCTCTGCACATCTGTTGCTACTATGAGTTTGGGTCTTGTGACGACTGAAAATATTACATTGTTATGAGAGCATTTTGCAGAAGCATCACTGAAGAGATGATACAGCTCATCCAAATCCTCGGTTCTGAAAGCTTAGAAAACACGTTATCAGTTGTGGAGGGGTTTGAGAGGGCAGAAGGGATATGTCAGTGACCAGAGACAGTTTTGTTGGCATGCATGCAAATAACATGGAGAACAATGGAAAGTGTTAGTCCTTGCCTGTCACCATCCTGTCATCCATTCCTGGTCATTACCCAAAGCATTACCCTCCCTTCAGCTATATGTGTTAAGAGTAGGGGTAGATGTTATTCCTCTCCTAATGCTGTTGAGGAATCCTTTCTATGCCAACAATACCATGTTCTACAGTAGCCTTGTAACTGTAAGTAGAGTTAGAAATGCCTCTATCTCACCAACAGATGTACTAAACTGTGGGTCTCAGGAGCCCTCCCCAGCTCCTGAGTTGCAGTATGTATATTCGGGCTAGATCTTGTCTGTTTGGTGAGGTTATACTTTGGTATGCACCATCCCTGTGGACCTGAAGTTTCCTTTGGATGGGAAGGAGGGATCTGGTAGATCCACAGAGCTGGCACAGGGGAAAGTACACTTGCTCCACGATTTAGACATGATGTCTGTACCTATAGTAATAAATTAAACATGCCTGTAAATATTTGACACTGAGAACGGCTGGCACAGAACCACTCACTATTAAACTTTTAAACCTTCGAAACAGGATAGTCTGTGAAGGCTGCCAATATCAAATGGTCTCTGGCCTGCCCTGACCACAAGTCATGCGCAGGAATTGTTTGAGAAGGTGCTAGTTTGCATGGGCCAGAACCATACTCGAGTCCGTTCCAGCAGTTTGACAGTGTGGACAGTCAAGTTTGAGTACTGAGACACATTCCCTGGCACTGTTGAATGTACTAGTAGAGACATAGCCAAACAGGATATTCCACATATTCCTGCAAGACTCTTTCTGGTAGTAAGATGAAATGTGTATTTTAGAAATAAATTATATATTTTCTTTCCTTCACATAACATGGGATTAGCAATTTGATTAATGGTATGATGGGAAAGAAACTTCTGATGGAAAAGAGTGGAATGTTTTATCAGAAGAAAATTAAGTTAAAGTAACAGTATGCCTTCTATTTTAGTCAGCAAGAATCCTTCAATAATTGTCCTGCCCTGTGGGAACAAGCTTCAGAGTTTAACATTGATTTTTGAAGATGTCAAAACTTATGCAATTAAGCATTGGCAATGTCTCTGAGAACAGAATATAAAGTTATACAGCAACTTTGTGTAATGTGTGCGTGCACTTCTCTGGTGTCGTTGCTTAAAAAATGTATTACCCCTAGATTTTGCTAACACTAAATATATGCATGGTTATGCTACACAGTTTTTATAAAATCTTACATTAACATGCTCCCTTCCTCAGAGGGCATGGTATAGCAAAACTATTTTTCCATTCTATAGTTGTCTGTGTAGTAAAGTTTGATTTTTCCACACACAAAATAGAAATGTTTTCATGACCTTAAGAACTCTGAGGATTTATATTTGGAATATCTGAAGTGCTTTAATGGAAAAAAAATAGTATGTTGTTTGTAAAATGATTTTAGTTACCTTTGCCACTGCTGTTTTCATACAACGAATTGCATCATTAAAATCATCTTAAATCATCTGTCTCATACTTGAGCAACTTCATGAAAAGGAAAAATATCCAATGGACAGAAAAGGATACCAGGGAGAAGCAGATATATGATGTAAAATACATGCTGTTTTCATTGTAAAACTGCTGGGTTTTTCCCCAGCATGATTTTCAGCATCTCTAGTCAAATTGTCTTTTGATTTTCACTTTGTTTTCCTCTTGAATTAAAAGAATCATGCTTGTTGTTATGGATTCAGTGTATCACATTTCAGTAATAAATATAACTACTGTGTTAATCATTTGAGATGAACACAGAAGAGGGTCTGTTTCAGGATAAATACAGTTTACTTTTCCTATCTCAATACTGTTGGGTATTTTAGAGCTCAGAATAACAGGATGGCTGAGGTTGGAAGGGACCTCTGGAGGTAATCTCTTCCAACCTCTCTGCTCAAGCAAGGGTCCTGTAAAATGAGTTGCGTGGGGCCAAGTCCTTTGTGTCTCCCCCTGCCTCTGCACTCTCCATAATTTGCAGCACTGAAGGAAGAGGTTTGAGGAAAAAAATGTCACTGTTAATTCAGTTGATGGCATTTGAATCTCTCCAGTGAAGGAGGCTTCACAACCTCTCTGGGTAACCTGTGCCAGTGCTCAGTCACCCTCACAGTAAAAACTGTTTTCTGATGTTCAGACAGGACGCTCTTGTCTTTCAGTTTGTGTCCACCATCTCTGGTTCTGTCACTGGGCACTAGAAAGAGCCTGGCTGCATCCTCTAAGCACTCTCCTTTCAGGAACTTGCATACATTGATGAGATTCCCCCAAGCTTTTTCTTCTCCAGGCCGAACAGTCCCAGCTCCCTCAGCATCATCTCGTATGAGAGGTGCTTCAGTCCCTTCATCATCTTTGTGGCCCTTTCCTGGACTGCCTCCAGGTTATCAGTCTCTCATGCTGAGGAACCCACAACTGGACACAAGAACTGCAGGTGCGGCCTCGCTAGTGCTGAGTAAAGGGAAAGGATCCCCTTGCTCCACCTGCGGGCAACACTCCTCCCAATGCAGCCTGGGGTGCCATTCTCCTTTGCCACAAGGGCAGATGGTTGGCTCATGGACAAATTGGTGTCCTTCACGTCCTTATCTGCAAAGCTTCTTTCCTCTTCGCCAAAGCTGCTTAACCCTTAGAATATGTAAATGGCTGTCATTTACTAACTTCTGTGGTTGTACCTTTGATGTAAGTACAGACAATATAGTTAAGTTTCACATTCTTTTGAAAACTCAGGAACACAGAGCTGCTTTATTTCTATTCTGCTTATCCATTGTGAGGTGCTGACTTCAATAGGAGCAGAGGCCACTGCGCACATCAAAAGATCAACACCCTTACTGTGTAAACTTTGGTTTATAAATTTAAAATTGTTAACTTTTTTCCTCTCAAGTTATGTCATAATAGCATCTGAAGTAGATTTCATAATAAATAAGGCTTTATGCCAGCAAAACATTAATAGAACTCATACTGCAAAAATAAGATTAGACTGGTGAATTTAGGCTTCCTTCCAATAAATTAGTTGAATACTGGACTGATGCCTTGACCAGTTTTTAAAGAATGATTTTATAGTTTCTTTTGGCATCATAGCATAAAGCCACTTTGAGGGAAACTTGGTCACTTAATTTCTTAAAGATGTTCAGTAAAGTGGTCGCAGATTGACCCCAGCTGCTTTTAGTCTGTGATTATATTTAGGTTACAGAATAACTGAAGTGTGTGCCTGTGTTTATGCACTCCCTCGTGTGTGTTTACTCATATGTGTATGTATTTTAAGAGATTTAATGTGGTTTCACTTATTCAGCAGTAAACTAACATACATTGCAATGATAATGTGCCCACCAAGTTGTCATGGGCCTCAATAGCCAACAGTTACTTTGTGGTTGTATTTGTTTATTTATAAAAGGGAAAACAAGTAGACTTCTTAGAGTATATTTTAAAAATGGATAAAATTAATCTTAAGAGCACTTACCTTTTGGCTTTTTAGTGGGGTAGGGTTGTTTAGAAAACCAGCACACCAGTCCTAATTTTTAATATTCCCAGGTTTTCCATTTTGCTTGTTCAAAAGCTGTTTTTAAATAAGAAGATTGGGGAAAGGAAAAACAAATATAATAGACATTTTCTGATAAGAACTAAGATTCTTTAGTAAAAATTCTCACTGTATTGCTAACGACAGTTCTATTTTAAAAGAACTAGACACAGCTAACTGAAATTGTACCATAAAAAAATGGTTTTAAATATATTCATGTCCTTGCTTCATATTAAAAAACCTATATTTAGAGAGCTCAGTCTTTATTTAACCAATTTTTATATAAAATCTATGTTGCATTTTAAAATGCATTTTTTCTTAACCTGTGAAATCTGTTGTTGGCTGATCGAATGTTGTATGAGAAACCTGCTACATAAATACATAATTCTTTTGTATTGCCTATAATTATTTATTCGTGTCCATAGAAATCAGTCTTTTACAAGTTAAATTGCTCTGAAAGAACATGATGAAAAGTTTTATAATTTATCCATAGGTTATTCAGATGACATGAGTTTTGCTTTAAAACTCCTAGTGAATTGTGGAAGGAGGGACAGTAAATAATTGTGCCTTATTTTATACACAGATCAGTGATGGGGTTCACATACTAAAGCTTCTGACAGTGAGGGCAGGCATAACTCCCTGCTGTGCTTTCTAGAAGACTGAATGCATGTATTTGAGTTTTACAGAATTCCCAATGTTTTATGTCAAGAAAATAACATAAATTGGTTTATAGTATATTATGAGAATACTTTTTGCCAGTGTACTCCAGTATTACAAAAATGGTCACATTTAATGGGATCAATCCTCTTTTCAATCATCTTACATAAAATTGGAAACAAGCATTACTTGGATAAAACAGAAATGTAAAATCTGCAAAAACATGCCAGTGAGAAATGCTTCTATGTGTTGAAAAGATATTCCATTTGAGAAGGAACAGTTTCTATGTATTTCTATGTAGTATTCCTGAAGAAGAGAGCAAAGTAGTTACACAGAATCACAGAATGTTAGGGTTTAGAAGGGACCTCAAAAGATCACCAAGTCCAACCCGCCTGCCAGAGCAGGATCACCTAGATAAATTATACTGTAAACACAAAAAACCCCCACTGTCCTTGTTTCATGCAAGTTGTAATATGACTACAGCCAACTTACTGTCCTTAAAAAGCTCTTCTTTTCTGCTTTAGATGAAGAACAGATCTTTCTCAAAGGTATTGAGTTACTTTTGAAAGGCACTCACTCGGTCATACAAATACCAGCGTTTAGAAAGGTCCTCTTATATTTTTCAAATGCCAGTGGCAAAGAAGTTAAACATTACATGAATGGAAGGGAAGGTGAAGAGAAGAAACACCATAGCTTGGTCTTTGTAATATTACCAGAAATATTAGTCTGGTTTTCATAATATTACCACAAATATAAGTGAAACACAGAAATCATTTGAAAGGAAGCTTTAGTCAGATTTCCCTCACAGTAACTTTGTAATACTTATGTTTTCTGCAGGGGAAGTCCGTTTGACTCCAGAGGACTTTGCAAGAGCTCAGAAATACTGCAAATACGCCGGCAGTGCTTTGCAATATGAAGATGTGAGCACTGCTGTGCAGAATCTCCAGAAGGCCCTCAAGTTACTGGTTACTGGCAGAGAATGAAGCCTTTATCCAGCAGAATCATGTCTTTTGCCTAAAGAACTAACAACTTATTACTGTACCTGCTAGGGCAGCAGAGTTATACAGAAGTTCTCAATCCCATCATCCATGACAACGAAATCACTGTTTCAGTGTCAGATTAGCAACTGATGGTACAGTAGGAATCTCTGTTTTCATTTTACAAACAGTGGAGCTAGAAAATTCTGAATGCAGTGTCTTAATACAAGTAAAATACTGAAGGAAGTACTTTAAACACTGCTTAAGAGTTAGAATTCATCTTGCAATATTTAGGTAATTGGAATGAGAAAATTCCAGATTGGTTAGAAATGAGCATAAGTATGTTCTGTTACAATTCTTACTCTGTTTTTATGAATTCAAACAATTATTTAATAAGTATAATAGCTTTAAAATGATGGCTAAGATTAGCGCTTTCCTCCTGAAATGAAGGTGTGTGAGAAAGCTGGTAGACCCATAATGGGAAGGACTTTTTTTCTATACATAAATTATTTGGGTATTATCTGAGACATAAGTCAAAGTTGAGGGAAACTTGCGGACGTTTGTATTTTGTTTTAAAACATGCTGGAAAAAACATCTCTTGACACTTCAGAGGGAGTCACTCTGATGGTATTCCAACCCAATACCCCACAACTGTACAGACTGCTACATGCTTTCTTGATTATTGGTTCTTGCTCCTTTTTACAATTTTTGGATATGTAAGGGTAATTAAGAGAAAGTACTAATACTTATCAGAGATGATCCTGAAACTGGAGGCAAAGATGCTAAAACCCACAAACTTTTAGGGAACTTTACTTAATAGCTGTTCCATCTTTCTAAGAGGCTGAAAAAAAGGCCTGGTCTTCAGCCATTAAAGCAGTATAGGTTCCTCTCTGGTATTAATGTCACTGAGCTTTGTAATTCCAGCTAATACTCTTCCTGTCTGCTTTGTTGTGGAGACTTTTTGGACTTGGGATTTAATTAAAATATCTTGGAAACTGAATTTTGAGTCTTTATGAGGTCTGTCCTTAAAATTATAGAGCTCTTGATTGTTAAAAATCCATTCATGCTGTTTAAAAGAAAGAACAAGTAGTCTTTTAATGGGCGTGACATAATAATTCAGTCCACCATAAATCATGTCTGATTTGTGTAATAATTGTAATGACATATCTTACCTGTCTTTTTTTCCAAGCTGCTAGATCAAATCCATGTGGTCTTTATAGCTGCACTGTTTTGCAGTGACTAAAATAAGTCTGTTATTCAAAGCAAAACAATGAGGAAAAGAAAATCAAACATAATCGCACATTGAATCATAGAATCATAGTATGGTTTGGGTTGGAAGGGACCTTAAAGTTCATCTAGTTCCAACACCCCCCCCACCATCATAGACAGGGCCACCTCCCTCTAGATCAGGTTGCTGAAAGCCTTGTCCAACCTGATCTTGAACACATTCAGTGATGGAATATCCACAACTTCCCTAGGCAACCTGTTCCATTGTCTCACCACACTCATAGTGAAGTTCTTCCTAATTTCTAATCTAAATCTACACTCTTCAGTTGTAAAGCCGTTACCACTCGTCCTGTGACTATAAGCCCTTGTAAAATGTCCTTCCCTAGAGGCCGCAATAAGGTCTCCCCAGAGCCCTCTTCAGGCCAAACAACCCCAAGTGTCTCAGCCTGTCCTTGTAGGAAGATGATCATCTTCATGGCCCTCCACTGAATCTGCTCCAACAGGTCCATGTCCTTCTTGTCTTGGGGACTCCAGAGCTGGATGTAGTTCATGTGGTGTCTCACAAGAGCAGAACAGAGGGGGAACGTCACCTCCCTTGACCTGCTGTCCATGCTTTTTTTGATGAAATATCCTTTTAAGACTGTAGAGTCTTTGACAGCAGGTTTGAAAAGGGTAGTATGAAACTTGTAAATGTATGCTTAAGCAGTTTAATTAACTGAGATTTAATAGATAAAACATCTGGTATTGTTTGTGTTGCTTTCTGATATGGGATAGCATGCTAATCTGGACAGGGATTTGGATTAGATTTTAATCATTTGGGGAAGTTTAGAATAAATCAGTCTGAAATGTTTTTGACAGTAATGCTCTACAGAACTGGGCAGTAAGCCTGTGTTTTGTACAGTGCTCCATGAAAGACAGATCACTCACTCCAGTGTCAAAATTAATTACTGTAAGCTATTCCATGTATATAACTGTGATGTTATTACACTGTGATTGGAAAAGCTGCTTTTCAGTTGAAAGAAGGATGCAGAACATTGATCCATGTAGCAATATATATATATTGTATTGCTATAAAAAAAAATAAGTTACTTTACTTGGGGATCATGCCTCTACTTACTAATACCATCTTCAGTCCCCAGCACTTGAAGAAGGAAAGTCAATTTTCCTGTTTCTATTTATAAAATAATTAAAATAACTTCAGGGCTTTTGTATTGAATGGAAAAATAAGCAAGCTATGATGTAATGCTGTATTAATTTGAGGATTCTCAATTAAAATTAATTTTTTGATGGTGGAATGATACAAAATGGAAGTACATAATGAAGAAATTTACAAACAAAATGTAAGTATTTCTTAAATTTAAGATTGTCCGTTGGGCATGATTATGTTGATTGTATCGATTCCTCTAGGAAACAAAGGACTCATCGGTGAAACAGTCACAACCAATGGAAAAGATGTATGCAACTTTTTTGAGTGCTGAGTTATAAATGTGTAACCTTCTGCCTAGGAAGACATTAAAATAAATGTCTCTGAGGGGAATGAGGGTGAAAATGGTAATACAAAAGTTTAAGAATTTCTTAGAGAAGCTGTCAGGACGCTTTTTCTGAAAATAAATTAGTGCTTAGAAGATTTGATCATAAAATTCTCATGAATGCTGTAAAACCAAACATATCCTAATACCAACCTTCAGACCACAGTACCTGAATTAGCATACTGAGTTTTATTTTGCATGCAGTTATTTTACTCTGATCATTTACTTTTTAATTGAGAAGTTTTGTAACAGCCCATCAAACCATGTTTGAAACTGCATATTTAAACTGCTAACATTTGATACAATAGACTCATGACTATTTGTCATCCAAACTGATGCCTAAAGTAAATTATAGCAAAACATTTCCATTCCATTCCGTATATCCTCTGGGACAGCTTTAAATGTCGCAGATAGCCCAAAAGTACAAAACACTGTTGAAAAACAGTTCAAAAAGTGTACATATTTGAAAATGTCAGGAGAATGTAGGTAGATAGCCTATAATTACTCTAAAATGGAATTCGCAGTAGGCACTGGAATTTATGACCCCATTGTTGAATATTGTGCGAGCTTTAAGTGTTGACTGATGCATTTTACAGCTGCTCTGAATGATAAAGTGTCAACCCACAGCTGCTGTTAAACCGATTCCCAACACGTATGAGTACAGTATTAAATAAAGGAGAGTGCCCTTTCTGTTGCATGTTACAGTTGACCACTCTTCTTCAGTATGATTGTCACCTCCATGCTTGTTGGAGTTTCTCCTTTGACTATGAGTTCTTAGTCTTGCATAAGAAAGGGGAAAGAAGCATTTTCTGACAGATACTCCATGTTCGGTTTTGCTACGTATGTAAGCTAAAATTTTAGTAAATGTGTTTAATGTTACTTAAAAGGTTTTTGGTATTGCTTAAATGCTTTTTCAGTACTTTATATTTTCACCTTTCTGCAGCCAAAGTTCTCCAGGATTCCTACAGAAGTCTAAAATGTGTCTTGCAGAGCTAGACATTGCGTATGAAATGATGGAGATCTTTCCAAATGTGTACTAACTGGATTTAGTAATACTGGCGATGTTCTTTTCAAATTGTTGAGGTCATTTCAGGTGGATTTTTTTCATTATGTCCTTTTTAAGTGAGGATGCAGAAGCACAGACTTAAGTATGGCCGTATTCCGGATTGGGATTTTAATTGTAGTATTTGATGCTATATAATACCTACAACAGAAGCTTACTGTCTGTAGTAGAATTGGAGGAAGGTAGTGGTGTGCAGACATGTGTCTGTGCAGTTATATAATGCATATAAATTCAATGGTGGGCTATAAGAATGCCTTCCAAAATCAGTAATTAGTACTTTGTTTACAAGTATTGGGAAAGTGTCAGATAAAAATGTATGCCGACAAATGTTGTTCTTGATGCTATACTTTATAATAAATGTAGCAGTACAGTGCCAGAAGTCAGTTTTTCTTTTTGCAGTATTCCAAATGAATGGCCTTTGATTTTCTCCTTTTTTTCTCCCAAAGCCTGGGGAAGAAATATAGCACAGAAGAATCTTAACCTAGTAGAGGAAGTGGTAGTGGAGACTGATCTAGCTCTAAAAGGGAAGGGGAAAAAATTACAAGTTGATAGCATTCTGAAAATGGAGAGGAGCAGACCTTCTCATCCTTGGAACCTTTGCACTTACTAAATATGTCATATTTATTAAATAAAGTATTCTGATGTGGCCCTTCAGGAAAACTTACAAGACTGCCTAAATAACTGTGTGGTATCTGCAAAGAACTACAGAGATCCCTGTTTGTCCTTAAAATGCTATCTCCTGATTTTCTGCTTTCCTTCCTGTTTTGATCTGTCTCCCCTTTCTCACTGACTGTATTTATTCTGCGGTGTTCCCATAGCTGAAGGGGAGTTTCTTGTGGTTGAATGCAGTGCTAAGTATGAGTGATAGCCCACATGTTTAGACGTCCTAGGGTTATTTAGGAAGATTAACAGGTCTGGGTTTTGCCTGGTATGTGCTATGGAGAAAAATGTAGTGATTATCCTTCCTTCATGAACTTCAGAGGCTCTTTGGCAGCAGTATGACTATAATATTTAAAGGAAGGGTATGTGGAAATGAACTTTACTCAGAGCCCAACAAACAGGCTCTAGGAGGGAGTTTGGAAACCTCCAGCTAAGCAGTTGGTGAAATTGTCAGCTTTTCTTTGCCTCAGTTAACTCATCTGTAAAATGGTCTTATTTAGATGTACTTACTTCTTAACTTAGTCAGGAGTTTTGTAATCCTGACAAGTAATGACAAGGCAAGGGTTGATTACAGTAACAAGTTCCTAAAATAAACAGAATTTCTGTGAGAGACAGAGAAGCCATTAATATGTAATGAGATGATGTATAATGAGAACAGAAGAAGTGGGGAAAAAAATAGGATAACTTGGGGAACAATGGGCAGAAATGAAGAGATCTGAGATACGGAGACAGTGTAGTTGTATGTCATGAGCAGCAATTTATATCTAGTAGTAATATTTAATCTTAAAATGTTGGATTTATCAGGGGACCAACATAACCTCCATTCTATAACACTGAAATAAGTATAAATCCAGTAGTAAGAATTTTAATGGATCTGTAAGTTCAGAGTTAGTATTTTACAGCACAACTGCAAATTGTATTGATAAAAAAAAATACAAGTGGTCAATTTCAGACCTGTTAGTTTAACAACAGGATTAAGAAAAAGATTACTTCAGATTTTGAAGAAAAGACTTGAAGTTTAAAAGTGGATATGGGAGCTCATAGTATGCTTTCTCCTAACCCCTTCATTCTCCCCCTCACGGCGGGTGGTTTGGGAAAGTGAATATGATTAATTTAATTACTTAAAATGAAGTAATTCTTGACATAAAGCTCTATAAATACTTAAGTTGAAATAGATTAACATGAGAATTGAAAGATGGATAAAAGCTGGTGGAAAAAGAGATTGCAGTAAATTCTGAATTATTTTCAGGACGGAAATGGAGAGAGATCAGCCTAGGAACACATCCTGATTCATGTATCCGTGACTTAGCTCGACGTCACTATCTAAGTCACGTATAGTTTGTGGATGACATGAATCTGAGACGTGTTGCGGAGAACTGGGAAAAATCAGTGACTTTGAAGGGCTTGACGGAGTGAAACTGAAAGCACAAAATACAAAGTCACTTGGGTTCTAACGAGTATTTTAAAATAAAAAGCAAGATACTTGAAGTAATTCTGATCAGCCTCCCCTACTTCAGCAGACCAAAGCAAATTTAAAATGCATTTGATCTGATTGTTTCAGTACAGAGAGCAAGTACAATGCCACTTACAATACTGAGTTTGATTTTGATCACTGTTGGTGAAAGTTAATTACTAGTAAGGGATGCAAAGAAGGGCTACTGAAATGATGAAAATCTTATTTATTGAGAAAAGATCGTCTAGTTACAGAATGGCTTTATTAAGGCATTATGAAAAAAACATTTTTTTAAAGACATCTTGATAAATGTATGTATTGGATTGCAAAACTGAAATGGCTCTAGAGTTAAAATTTCAGTTTGTCAGCCAGTGAGCTTTTGGGAAGTTTTTGGTTTTTTTTTTTTTCTTTTTGCTTCCACGCAACAATGAGTAATGGTCCATCTCCCAGAATACCTGGAAATGTTACTGCAAATAAAGATATTGCAGGACTTGAGACATTGTGATGACCTGATTTCTTCCAGTGACTTCCAATCACTTTGCCTCTATTAGATCTGATTGTCATGATGTATCTTAAGCATTTTGTGCATAATAGTAAGTGTGGAGCAAAATGAAGAGATTTTTATGTATTGTATGAATACAATAACACTTAGTGTGTGTTTGCTTGTGACTGGTAGAGTAGCCACAGTCTGCATGTGTCTGAATGCAGACACTTTTAAATTTGTAATATGAAAAGCTTATCAGAGATTAAGATTTATAGCATATTGTCAAGATATGGCACTGCTGAAAATAGAGGCCGTATCTCTTGGTGTGAATAAAGCTTTGCAGGAACTAGCCCATACTGAAATCCCTGGAAGTTGTTATAAAAAACAGCAAATATTTCTTTAGTGCTGAAGGTAATCAAGTGTATCAGCTCAGTCTTGGGAAAAATACTTTATTCAGTGAAGATTTTAAATCTGTATTTGTAAAACAGGCATGCAGGTACTCATGACTGCACTTCAGCTCAGCAGCCCTTGGATAATAGAAGCTTTACACACATCTAGACTTTATCCTACACTTACTTGCCTGATTAACTTGACTCATGTGAATAGTCTTACTGAGGCAGTAAGAGTACTCACATATACAAGTGTTTGCTGTGTTCAGGTAGAAAGCTTTGCTTGTTCTTCAGGAAAATACATCTAGAACAATGGCAATGGCTTTAATGGATCCATTGGTATGCTGCTTGCTCTCCAGTGTGGGGGTTCTCATCTAATAATCTGTTTACGAATAGATTTTGAGACAGGAGTATTGACTTTTTTCCTTGTATGTTTTTTGTTGGGAAATACTGATGTTTTATTTGTACTTGATAAGGAAAAAAAAAGATAAATCTTGATTCTAATTGCATAAGACATGCAGAAAAGGACAGTAATCCTTTGAAGGCTCTATCAGTATATTTTATGGCACAGATATATCTAACCACAGCTCCTATTAGCTAAGAAATTTTTTTTTCTCAGCGATGTCTGCAGGAACATGCACAAGCCCCACAGTATAGGCCCTGCCACGTATAATGAAGGTGGTCATGAAAGAGGGCAACTTCTCTTCTAAATGAGAACATTCAGTTCTCTTTCAAAGAGACCATTGTGAACAGCATTGAAGCTTTCTTCCCTTTACAACACACCTTTAGATGATATATTTCTCCCACAGACTCTTCAGAGTACTTAGCTGTCATGGTTTAGGGTCAGGGCAGCCCCTTAAACCTGTAACAGACACTCTCTGTTAACCCACATCCCTCCCCAAAGGGGAAGGGAAAGGGAGTAAGGGAGAGAGACTTAGAGATTAGTAAAGGAAATTAGAATAGATTTAATGAAAAGGAAAATAATAATAAAATGGAATATATACAAAACCAGTATCAAACCCAACCCCCCTGCTGATGGTAATGACATCACCATCACCACTGATGCTGTGGAGCAGGCACGGGGAGAGTCCCAGGCTGGGCCTAGTGGCAGACAGGAACCATATTCAGGAGCTGGATTGTGGTACTGGATTCAGGAACACACAGATGAGGATCACATGCAGAATGGACAGAGTCCTCCTCAGATGTTCTGAGGAAGAAACCTAAAGAGACCTGAGCCAAGTCAAGCAAAGCCAACACAGTGGTCCAAGAAGACAAAGAGAGGGCAAGACTGTCCTGATCCCTCAGCTTTATACAGAATATGATGTATATGGGCTGGAATACCTCGTTGGTCAGTTCGGGGTCACCTGTCCTGTCTGCTCCTCCCTGCAGGTGCAGCCTTTCACTTTTCTGCACCCCCAACGTGGGGGACAAGATCCAGCAGTGGCCTTGGTATGCACACCAACCCTTGGTAGTGATTCTAAACATGGGGTGTTACCACTGCTAGAAGCAGACACTGCCTGTGGAAACAGGCTGCCAACTTCAGACAGTGCAGTTATTAGAACAACTGAGCTGAAAAGTAAAATCACTGAACAGAATTAGTTCTATTTTCACTCAAACCAGGACATTAGCATTTGTCCCTGCTGAAGTTCAAATGAGATACAAAGAGCATAAAATGTGAAAGTCTGTCCACAGCTTCTTTTCACAGAAACTGTGTAATATTTGTTGGTACTGTTCGGTCGGTTTCCTGTGCAGTACTCTGTGAATGTTCCTATCTGCATATGTCAGGTTTACAGATCCACATGTATCACATGTCAGATCACTAAGCTCTTTGAACCTAAGCACATCGGAGTATGCTAAACACCCAGCTACTGCATTTCTAGCACCTGCAATTTCTAACAATCTAACAATTGAAACAAAGTTTCTAACAATCTATTAAAACTACTGTCTACTGAAATCGAAGTCTGAATTCCACAGTTTCTTCCTGTCGTAATTCATCTCTTCAGAGATCATCTGTGCAACTGTGCAAGCCAAGGACAAGCCTCAGACCAGCCCGCTTTTTTTTTCCTTTGGTTCACACAGCTCCAGTCTTAGATTAAAAATAAGATTACTTTCTAATCACTCTCAATGACTGGTGTTCTGTTAGCCTCCTGTCTCAAAATTCCTTGATCTTCAGTCAACTTCCTCATCCTTTTAGTCCTCAACTATGCAAATGTAAGGACTCAAGAGCACGCAAGAGAAAACATTTGTTTATGCCTCTCAATTTAAAAGCTCTTTCACATTCAAGCCTTTAGAAAAGGGAAATGGAAAACACAGGGTGGGAACCTTGAGTTTTCCAGACACAATGTTTTCAGAGACTAAAGAGGCTTTCTCTTTGTAGGGCACTCTAGAGAAGACCTGAGAGTATCAGCCATTTATCTGAAACTCATGTCTATTAAGTCTTTGATTTAAAGTAGTTTCTTGAGATTTTGGCAAGCAAGTAGTAGAAATACTTTACAAGGATGGTATATTGACTCAGTCTACACCTTGGCAGGTTCCTTCGTTACCACTCCAAAACAAAGGTCTTGCTGACTGGCATTCACTGAGTGGCTAAGTTCAAAATTCTTAATGCTACACTCAAAATATCTAGGAACTTTGACAAGAAGTACAGATGAGGGTTGTTTTGTTCATGTGACCTATTACAGTACATGTCTAATGCAGCCTTTAAAAGGAGTGAAGAAGAACTGAGTGACTTTGTTTATAGTAGACAACTATCAACCACTTGACAATTTGATAACATTTGAAGACACTCTAAATAATTTCTTCTGGGTTTCGGATATGCTAGTAGCAAAAAGCTACCGTCACACAATTTCCTGCGCCTCCCAGGAGGACACCAGAGCACATGCATTAATGTCTGCTGTGTGTCTCTCAATTCCTGAAGAAAACTTATCCTGCAATGAGAAATAATCCTTTGAAGGAAACCATGTTTAGCACCTGTACAGTGAGGCTGTCATTTTGATTGGGATAGCTAAGTGATATTTTTTGTCTCTAGGGGATCTCTCTCCACTCTAAAAAAGACTGTATATGCTGTGCTCTCTTGCCTCCAGTCTCCTAGATCCCATACAGGCAATTTCCTGCAGACTTCATGTAAGAACCTCACCAGAGGTACCAATATGAACTCTGATATTAGAAATTCTAGCTATAAAAGAACTATTTGGAGATGACTTTGTGGAATGCAGTGCAAATTGTTCATCCTCTGTGTACTGTGACTGGCCTCTTTGACCTAATGTCATTTACAGTGCCATTTATCTTCAATGTTTGACATCTGGTAACCTCAGACATGCTCAAAATTATAAAACAGGAGTTTTTACTAACTTTGAACTCTTGTTCTTTTTTTTATCTCCTAGAGCTCCTCCCATGAGCCTCCCATTACCTCATCACACTTGCAAACAGGATCAGGCTCAGAATATGCCTAGGAAAAAGGGAATTTAAATTATGTCTTGTCATCAAAAATGAATGGATCTTTGGCCAGTCTTAAATCTTAACACCACAAATACATTCTTGATTTAAGTGAAGAATATCATCGATGTCATCTTCAGTGGTTCAGTTTTCTCAGTGAAATCAGACCTGATCAGGACCATTCCAGATTAGAGGGCTCTTTTTGTAGTACCAGAAGCTGGTCCTCTTCACTTTCCTGAGAGTCAAGTGCTTCAAGCACTGAATACAGAAGCTGAGGTACAACTTGTTGCAGTTTCCTGAATATTCTTGTCTGTTGTGTTTGAAGCATTTGTTTATGCCTTCTCCACAGGATCTTTACTGTGACTTAGTCTTGTCTTTATTGCTGCCTTTTGACCAAGGGTTATACTATCTCCTGTTAAAAAAAACCCCACACTTATTCTGCTATCTATCTGGTCATGAGAGTAGGAAAGAGTCAGATTATAGCGTTCAAACCTGGTAGTTTACAACCTTTGAGGAACAATTTACTTTGAGGATTCACCATATTTTTTTTTCTGAAAACAAATATCAGAGTTTCACTTGAAGCCCTTGTCTCTCCTCATACTTAAACCTATTCACAGAGCTGAGGTTTGGTGAATGCCGTATTGGCTTCATCTTTTTTCTGTTCATTGAAGTTTGTTCAGGTTGTCGTATTGTCTGCATCTATAAGCAATTGGCAGCTTTGGTGTCAAGTTCCCCTCAGCAGACTGTGATGGGGTGTCATGGGAAGAGACAGAACCATGAATGACAAAGTGGCATATGGTGCTGGAAATGGATCATTGTAAATAAGTAGAATGGAGATGACTGAAAATTCAGAAATTCATTGCTGTTTCTGTAGGTAATACATCTTAGAAGGAATTAGTTGTAGATAACTAATGTCTTTCATACAAGATTTTAAGACACATTTTCATCCCTAAAACGACCATAGCAGATATTGTCGATGAAGATTAAATGTAAATTACAATATTCATACATATATAAAATATTAGAAAATTCATATTTATCCTTCTTTCCAGCTATGCTCTGGACAGTGCCTAATAAAAGGACTTTATTGGGAAAACACATCTCACACAGAAATTTCCACCTAGAAGTGGATGAATGAAAGGAAAAATGAACCAAGAATCTAGAAGAAAAAAAAAAATGTTGAAAATTGAACAGCTGAGTTCTTTATTGCAGTGGGCATTTGTGAGGACATGTATGCTTATTTATTCTTTCAATGCTGTAGCTTCCACTTTTATTCTATATCGGCATCATAACAAGATGAAGTTGTGCTTCATTATTTTGAGTGAAATTGCAGTTGTTAATGCTATTAATATTTGTCACTGGCAAGTTTATGAATGAAACCAGAGTTCATGTATTTGAACTCCCAAAGCAGTAAAATGTAAGAGATGCTAGAATTGGGAGAGGAAAATTTCCCAGCAAAATTCACTAGGACTTCAAGTATTTTTTTCTTAGTGCTTTACACCATAGATTCATTTGATTGTCCAGAATGGGAAATATTTGCACAGGATTTTTTTTATCCAGAGTTTTTACTGAGTTAAATGGTCTACTAACTACTATTAAAATTGCATTTTGGACCAGATAGACTCAAAGTGAATAGTTTGAGAAGTGTTGATGCAAATTTGTATTTTGTCTCATGGAAGTTTAAACATATTGCACACCTGGGAAGGGTGGAATATGTTTAAAAGATAGCATGGCACATACATTTTTATCTGATACTTCCTTGAATGTTACAGTTGTCAGCAAATGGAGGTTCTTAACTTGTTTGCATTTGCAAACAAGCCATTATGCTTCATGATCACTCTAAATCCCAGAATCTAGGGAAAGGGAGTATCTGTTGTAAGCATTCATCTGTTGTATGCAAATAAATATTTCTTTAGTGGTTCCCTTCCCTGGCACCACAAATTTTCATTAGTGTCATCAAATTAGGCAGGGGAAGAAGAAAATGACCCGGTGATTTTCTACATGAAAAGGAAACTAAGATTCAGCGTCTGAACACTGGTCTCCACCTTAGTAATAACGTCTGATTCTGTCATATCTAATCTAGTGTCTAGATGCCAAGTTTTCTGCTTATGGGAGGGAGGAATCTAGAGCCATGGAGATCTTTCACTACTATGATGAAATTAACACTTTCCTGGGGACAAAGTCTGTGGACTTCTCTGCAGAGAAGACTATGCAATATGAATATTCATGTGCAAGAAAAATAATTCTCTTTATTCTGTTTACCTCTATCTGACTGCTTTCAATTACTGTTTCATGCATGCAGCCAGCTTGTTGGTTTCTGGAGTTGCCATGAGTCATGAACAAATCCCATAAACAGTTTAACAGAAACCCAAACCCACCCCTGCAATGTGGCAACAGTAATACCAAGTACTTCAGACTTGTCAGTAGCTTTTTTTTTTTCATTAAGATTAAGTTGTAAAAATTGTGTGAGTTGCTGGTGAATGGCTCGCTTTGTTCTCTTGAAATGGAGCATGCTTATACATATGTACGCTCTTTTATGCATTGCTGCAAGTGTGATTTCCATGAATCCGTATAATTGCTACAAGAACCGTAGGTTCTTGGAGAAGGGACAGGTATTCTTTGGTGACGTGATTGCAGAGCACATAAAGGGGAAGGGGGAAAACTTCCAGGGTTTGGGGGAGGGACAATAATTTGAAGATGCTGGAGAATTTACACTCAGATTGTCCTGAATGGAAGAAAAGATGACAGAAACAGAAAAATACTCTTAAGAATCAGTTCAGAGCTTTAGAGCTCATTTTTTATGAAGATTTTGATTACTGAACAGTTTAGGTTCAGGGCTGGCAAAGCAGGCCAAGAGGACAAAGAAAGGGAGAGCTGACACCCTCGTGAACGGCTCAGCTTTATACTGAATGACATATATGGGCTGGAATACCTCGTTGGTCAGTTTGAGGTCACCTGTCCTGTCCGCTCCTCTCCACAGGTGCTGCCTTTCACTTTCTGCATCCCCCACTGTGGGACACAAGATCCAGCAGCGGCCTTGGTCTGCACACCAACCCTTGGTGGTGACTCTGACCATGGGGTGTTATCACTGCCAGCAGCAGACACCGCCTGTGGAAACAGCCTGCCAACTTCAGACAGTGCAGTTAGTTAGAAGAACTGAGCTGAAAAGTAAAATCACTGAACAGAATTAGTTCTGTTCTCACTCAAACCAGGACACTTAACACTTCCAATTTGACACTCCAGTTCTACTAACGTTTAAGTTTTAGCTGTGCTTTTGGCCTGGCAATCATAACTCAGACTGAGAGCAACTGAACTAGATGTTATATATATATATGCTTGGTACTATCATACACTGTGGAAATTATCACAATGAAAACAAGACAATTGGTCTGTAAAGAAGTAAATGAGTGTAATAGGAAAGATTGTATTGTCCAAGTGAAGTAAGGAAGTAATATCAATATATCCTTAACTCTCCAGAATGTCAATATTAAAATCACATACTTCTAACATGCAAATTCTGGACAGGTGCACAAAAACATAATCTGAGAATGACCACAAGTAATGTAACAGTTATTTTCAAATACACCAAATAAGCAGATGCTTTAATTGCCCTCCACTTTCTCTCTTGTGTGACTAAAGACTTCACTGAGGAGAAGTAGCCAGAGTGAAATACAATGACATGTCATATGGTAGGACTGTATTCAATTTACTGCATATACAAGACAAGGATAAACTGAAAGGACATAATGTGAATTCTACTAGAGGAACTGTATGGAGCTGTGTGGAATTTACTGCACATTTTCACCAGTCGAGAATTATAAATTGCTTTTTTGGCACCATTTCTGTTGCTAGGTCTTCTTATATTCAAGTGGGCACAATTAATAACTCCACGTATGACAATATGGTACAGTATAGAATAAAACTCCACAATCATTAATTATATCCCATCCTGAAATGCCCATAGAGATGCAAAACCATCACATTTCATTGATAGATACTATTCTCTGTGTTCAAAATACCACACAAATGCATTCTTGAAATCAAGTGATATTCTCTGACATGTCTCTTCAGTTGTTATTTCACCAGAACTGTTGATGGCGTCTTACATTACAATCTTGCATAAGTGTTTGCAGAGAAAACAAAATCAATGAAGTAAATGAGAACTCGATCCTTCAAGTATTTCTCTGTAGATGACTTGAAGTAGATGAATGGCTTTGTTGGTGCACATAAACACATTTTCCCTGCTTAATTTAATAGTGCTATCACTTATGAGAAATTATTAGCCGAGTACCTGTTATGTGAACTTAAATCCTGTTTCCTAGCTGCTTATCAGAAAGCTAGAGGCAAGATGCTGTTTCTGGTGTTTTGTTCCCAGAGGAGACAGAAGTGCCGTAGCAGTGGCAAATGTAAACCTCGCAGACACTGGAGACAAGGAGGGGGAAGGAAGTACGTTAAGTGCTTAAAGTTAGATAGTGTAAATATCCTTTTCCCACTCCCCATGCTGTTGAAATCCTGAATATTTAGTCCAGCTGATAAAGGCAAAATGGAGCTCTTTGTTTCTATGTGCAAAGGAAGGACATATTTTGGAAGGCTGTTTAACTTCAAGTGAGGAGCATTACTGTAGCAAAAGCAGCCATTTCGGAGTTCTCTTAAATACTGCTAACAGCGAAATTGTGGTGGCTTGGATTTCAGTGTTGCTGCTTTCCCTGCTGGCCTGAGGTTAGGAGTGCTAGTACAGCAGCTGAAGCCTGTGTCAGGGTGCTTCGCTACCATCAGTACTGTGGATGGTTGCAACAAGTGGTTTATTAAAATATTGGTCTCTCTACATTACTGTTTAAGTAGGCAGTTTACACTTAGATCATTCAATTAGACTGTTCAATAGGTTCCTCTGAAATGTAAAGTAACAGTGTCCGCAATTACTCCTTTGTCTGTCAGATTATATTGGTGATGCTCTATACTGGGGAAGAGTTTACTTTAGGAATATTATTTTTAATGCATTATATCTGCATTTTCTACTAGCATAAAAATTGGTCATGCTCTATTTTTTCCTCAGATCAAAATGCCTTTGAAGATGATTTTTATTGTGATACAATAATTGCTCAATTTTGGAACTGACATGCACTGAAACACCTTTGAAGCCATACCAAATCCAGTTTAATTTATGTGAATGTTTTATAATTTTCAAAGAGAAAATCATGCAGTTTTTGCACGTGTTTTTGCATGCATACTAACAAATCAGATGTAGAGAAGTATTTGGTGTCAGCTATACTTCAGCGACATATGCCTTTAACAGAAACATAATAGACTATTTCAGACCTACAATGTTCATCTAGTCCAGTTGCTATTTTTCCAAATGAGAAAAGTATTTCCTTTTTATATTTAGAGACTTTAAAAGTGAAGTTTTCACATTAATTGTCTGTACTTCAGGTAGTTTACTTTTAAAAGGACAGTGTTCTTGTGGGAACAAGTCTTTATGACCTCTCAAACTTTGATACCAATGCAGAACTTGTGCTAAAAAAATAAATAAATAATTATAATAAATTTTATCTCTGTATCGTATGGTTATAATACAGCTAAATGCAATTTTCAAATGCAGCTGAAATTCTTCTCAAATTCACTGAAGCAAGTGAACCACTTTCATGCAGTGTATTCCCATGGGAAGCTGCACTATGTTATCCTCACTGACTTCTGGTTTGCACCTTTATACACTGGTGCAAAAGGTTATCCATCAAAGCTAAATTTATCCTAGGGAGGTGAACTTTCCAAAACTATGCTTCTGATCTTCAGTTCCAGATAACAAGTTCCCTGTCAGCAGTTAAACTTGATTCAGACACTTTGCTAAAGCTGTATCCAGTCTGCAGATGGTACCTAAATACCTGTTAGAGAAAATACTTGATTCTAGTGCAAAAGGTATTTTTTTTTTTAAAGTGAGAAAAGAGGAACTGAAACTATAATTTGAGTGTTACCTGAAGAAGTGAGGAAGATAGAGGATTTACCACAAAAAAAAATCTAAAGAACTTCCTACATCTCTGCTAGGTGTAGTAATTCTCAGCTGTACTTAGCTCACCTCCTGTTAAGGCTCTTAATATGTACTTTACTTTCTCCAGTGGAGCCTGACATTTTCTCTTGTACAGCATTGCTCTGTGAGCCTTGATTTGTTGTCCTTTGAACTGAAGTTGAATTTGATTGGCTTTGTCTGAACTACAACCTACTTTTAATAACTGATATATTAGTATTATTAGTTCTAGAGAAGATAAATAAGATGTCAGTTTTCAAGGGACCTGTTAAAAGCAGTAAACACAAATGGTTTCATTAACAGCAGTGCTCTGTCATGAAAGAATTGTAAACAATAACTGGAAATAGTAGATTAGGCATGAAAAATACGTCCTTCCTAAAAATTAACACTGTGCTGTTCCTTAGGTCTCTTCCTACTGTGAGACTCACTGTTTGAATCTGTTTAGTTAAATCTCGGTGATGAGTATCGTAACAATTACAAGTGACTTTAATATTGGGAGGATCAGTGTATCTCTGT
This sequence comes from Chloroceryle aenea, assembly GCA_013399075.1. Taxonomy (NCBI): domain Eukaryota; kingdom Metazoa; phylum Chordata; class Aves; order Coraciiformes; family Cerylidae; genus Chloroceryle; species Chloroceryle aenea. Next base: position 379,108 of record VWZY01008683.1, on the reverse strand, counting down.
TGTACTAGCTCTGTTCGGGGTTTTTTGTTGTTGTTGCTGGGTTTGTTTTTGTTTGTGTTTTATTGAATAATTATTACATCAAATCTGGTAATTCTGTATCTGATTTGGTAGTTAGCATAACGTATTTATGTAGTTTTTGGTAATACCTTTCAGTGACACCTTAGGGCTAGATCTCTGATTTCTGTTTTTGCACAACTGTTTAGGGAGTTACATTAATACAATGCTTGTTACATTAATACAATGCTTTTTGGGAGCATCAATATACTTTTTTGCTAGCATAGTTTAGTGTTCCCTCCAGACGGATGTAAATTATTTCAGTATTAATAAGTCAGTGCTAGGGTATGATTGCACTAGTTGAGGAAGTACAACAATCTCTCCATGCAAAAAAAAAAAAAGGCTTATATCCTTGTAAACATTTTTAGAGTGTGTTCTTTACCTCTGGAATTAGCCTTATATTTGATGTCTCTATTTTTTTAACCAAATCTTATTGAATAATACTGTGCAGAATTTTTCATTGAAAACAGGTATAGATTGATAGTTGCATCTAGCCAAAATAAATGTCTTTTGCAACAAAGCAAAGAAGTAAAACAAGATGTGTACAGGGATCCTATGTGTCTAGTGGAGTGCAATGAAATCAACAAAATAATTAAAGCCTTGTGCTGTCCTCTATAAAATATTTTTTTCTAATGAAAGCCAGGTAGTACATGCCCACATGAAATAGACTGCACCAGGCATTCTCAATAGTGGAAAAAAACTGCAAATCACTTGCAAATTGGCAAGCAATTTCAGTAAACAAATAAGGTCTAAAATAGTATAGCCAACTAGTGAGCACTACAACCACCTGCAAGATCTTCCAAAGGAAATTCCAATTCTTAAAAAGAGTTCCAGCAAAAGGAGGGACAGCATGAGTCAAAATGAATTAATGAAAAGGAGCGCTGTGTGTGCTCTCCCTGCCCCTTTCCACCTACTGTCAAAAACATGGTTTTCTTCTGCACATACTGTGCTCCACAAGCTACTAAACCATACATAAAAATATTTCAGATTGGAAAGCCTCAGTTTTGAAATTCTCATTTACAATGGGAAAAGGAACAGAAATGGCAGAAGCGTTGACTTGAAGCAATTAGAAGCAAAAATGGAGGAATGATAGCCACTTACAGGACAAAAGTTGTATTTGGCACAGCATTTATTGAAAAATTAAGTTCTGTCACATTTAAGAACTTGTTACTTGAGTGATGAAATGCACTTCATAAATTGCTTCATGTGGCCCTGTAATGACTGTAAATGAAAAATGGCCCATCACCTAGAGCCATTGTAGGGGAGAATTAAAAACTTAAAAATTCTGAACACTGATGTGTTGGCAGGGAATAATTTTTTTTTTTAATATATTTTCTGAACAGAGAGGTAAACAGTTTTTTGGAACGGTGACCTTTTAATGCAGCCAAACAAATGTTTTCACCCCATTCACAAATGGAAATCTTAGCTTAATTGATGACTGCTCTATATCAGATAAAAATGCCAAGTGCCACTATAGGTGATTCTCATCCAGACTTGCTCTGACAAGTTCAACATTCAGTACATATCAATAAAAAAAAAAAAATCACATTTGTTCTGGCATATTCTCACAGCATCTTTAAACTTCAGTGGTAGTTAGATTTCCTGCAAAGAGAGCTATTTGTGTTAGAAGGTCATAGTCCTCAGAAAGACAGCAAACGCAAGCCTTCATAGTTTGTCCTTGCAATATTCCGGTCATTTCAGTAGTTTTATGTCCACTCAGCAAAGTAAGAATGTGTCTTTAACACATGCTAGTATAGCTAGCTGTGAAATCTTAATCACACCAGCATGGATGAAAACAGCAATAATCTAAGTAACAGTTTTGCAATACGTTAATAACACAAATGTGCATGTGTGGTCTCCATAAAGAGATTGCATGTTGATCCCACTGTCCTTCAGCTGGAACCCTGACTATTCATAGGTTTCCACTTTCCATAATGGAAACCAGAGGTATTTTTCAGATACATCATCAATTTATTTCCAATTAAATAAAAGAGGGATGTTTCTTGATGACATGACTGGTAAAAGACAAGATAGAAATGCACATTGATACAGCACTCAGATGTATGCTGTAGATCATACAAAGGCAAGGGTTGTGTTGTTGTGTCCTGCTGACAGGACCACGGAGATGAAATAGGAGCATAATTTCCTTCAGTGATGGAATAAAGTCAAGTAAAGTTTGCTGTTGGTGTGTGCTAATTTATTTGCCATTCTGACAAAACAAAGAAGGACATTGGAAGGAAGCTGATGCATTCAAAATTTTTAGAAGCTCTCCTGTGACTATACTAGTCAGCCAAGAAAACATATCTCAAGAGAAAGATAATACTAAAGGTTTAGCCTAGAAGGAAGGGTAATAAAGAATTTCCTTCAAAATCCATAACTCTAATCTCTTATACTATATGGTGGAAGATTATACACACATGGCTGTCATCACATCATCTCTGAGAAGACCTGCACAGAATAAGAACAGTGTCACATTATTGTTTCCAGATCTCCTTAAAAATAGTCCTTCTAAGCTGTTGGATCATACAGATGTTTATGTATAAGAAAGGTGATTTCCCAAGAGTGCGTAATGCTGTGTGTTTGCTTAAGGGGACTGTGTCTGGAAGACATTAAAAAAAGCAGCTTACCTTCTTGTCTTGTCAAGGCTGCCTCAGACAGGAAGACCCTGCATAAGAAAGTAAAGTTTTCACCATGGCTAAAAGCAATAAAGTTTAACATGGGAGATGTTCACGACACAAGAGTGAAAGAGAGCCCAAATGGGATACTGGGAGCACTATGAGGAAAGCACAGACTAGGCAAATAATAAAAGGAAAGTATTTTATAGACACCCAAGGGGAACGGTGCAGTGCTCAGTGTTGTATAGTAAGCTGCTGGAAACTTCTGGATTAGAAATCAGGCCTTAAGTAATGGTCTTGTCATTCAGAGACAAGAGCAGGCAACAGAAAATCTCATTTCAAATGCTTTGATCATTGTCTGATTTATCTAGCAGACCTAAAGACCTCTCTTTTGAGTGATCTGCTTCTAGTCTGTGTCTTGAATATGCCAGTATAGGAAGAAGGCGCTGAGGTGTTCTAGACACCATTCACTTCCAGGAAGAAGTGCAGACAGATCCACCACACCGTCTTCAGATCCCATCATAGAGTACAATAGCCAAAACCTTATATAGGCCTCATGAAGCTCTCACTAAATGTGACAGGATTGAAAACCTACAACCAACCTGTTACAAGGGTGTTTCATAGAGAGAAAGATTAATCAATATGGGTTTCAACCCAAAGAGAAACTCAGATTCAGTATCAGAAGAGGTAAGATGAAGATTTGAGCCCTGTCCCAACCCCGGCCTGATGGCATTGCAGTAGCAGACATTAGCCAGAGAGGTGGATGAAATCCCATGGAGGATGGGATGGGATGGAATCTCACTTGATATCTAGTGAGCTGGTGCTGTGCTAAGTCTAAAACAAATACGATCACGAGAGGACAACTCAGGAAACCTTTCAGATTCCTAGGACCAGTGTGAAGAAAGGTGCAGAATAGACCACTGTGGACTATGCATTACTTCTTTTACAGAATAACCTTCCTGAAGGCTGTGACTTCATTCACCATAAGCAATACGCTTTGGGAGGGCAGAGGGGAAAGGAGATTGAATAGGTGGAGAGAGCATCTGTACCTTGGGTTCTGACACCACATAATGGGAAACTGAGACCGAAGGATGACTGCCAAAGCCATCACAGGGATGGATATGTTATTGATTGTCTCCATAAACACATTGTTGGCTTATTGTTATACTTTCCAGAAATGAAAGCCAGATTCCTTCTCCTCTTCAAATTTTCTTTGTTTAGATGCCAGTATCATTCTTAAGAGACAAAGGAAATACAACAATTGTGTGGGGTCTGTTTCCATCCTTTTCTTGCCATGATTGGATTAAATTGTGTTCTATTCTCTTTTATAATAATTCTGTAAAGGAAAGAGTAGAAGTGGATGACAAACTAAAAAATATTATAAATGGTCATGGCAACCATTACAAAAAAAAGGTTTTCCTTTGCTCATTTGATGTCCATTTGAGGAAAGTCTAGTCACTTAATTTCTGTGTACACAACATAAAGTGCCCTTGGCTACTGAAAAGATCTTCTGAAGAAATACTGGCAATTAAGCTGACATGCAAAATGGAAAAACATTTTAGAACAGTTTCTTCTGAAGTAAAAGGAATTCTGTGACTCTGAGAACAAGCTCTATTGGAGTTTACCTCAGTCTCCCCTTGTAGATGTGTAATATCATACTCTTCTTTTTTTTTTCCTAAGTATGATTGTGTGTATCATAATAATGGTGGACACATAAAACCTGCAAATTGTTGGTTTACAGTCATTCTGATTAGATTAAGCCTAAAATAAGTGTTTGCACTGGAAAATTGCAGTTTCCTATCATAAAGTTTGTATCAGGATACATTAAGAGTTACATATCTTTGGTACTGAATTTAATTACTTACATCTCACCATCTTATATTTAAAGTGTCACACCAGTTATAAATACCTCTCATTATTTTGAGAAGCAGACAATAAACATGATATTCCTTGTTGCATAATAGGAATTTGTTTATATATATATATGTATGTATATATGAATGTCACTGGCTTTTCATGAAAATAAGCCTCAGTTTGCAGGGAGAAACATTTTGCCTGTGTTGCCTTAGTGTGTGAAATGCAACATGTTTATCAATCACATTTACACAATTAACAAAATCATCAGAGAATTAGCCCTGCCTGGCATTTCTATTTACTAGTGTTAGTTAAGACCACAAATGTATCTGAAACTTTTTTTAAAATGCTTAGACTTAATTTGAAATAAGGAGGAGCATTTTTGCATGTGAGAAATAGCTGCAGCCTGTCATTACACAGTAATAAGAGACAGAGCCAGGGTATGAGGGAAGAAATTATTTGCAATGGCTTATAAATACCAGAAGGGGATACCAAAAATGTTGCAAACAAAACAGTGTAAAATTTATTTTACTTACTGCTAGTTAACTAAAATTTCTAATAATTGATGCAGAAAAAGAAAACATTAACAATTAAATAAACACCAAGGGAAACACCTTTCCTCCCCCTTTCTTAGGCTCAGCTTCAGTCAAATATCACTCCCCTGGTCTTCTTGGTCTTGACTCCCCTCATTTTCATTACTTTTTACACTGAGACTGTCCCAGTACTTTTACAACAGTGCTGCATGTGATTTGCTTTGGTGGATAACAATTACTTTCTGACATTCCTTGCTTACTCTTTTTTCTCTATCACTTCTTATTCATTGTCCTCTGCCCCTGCATGTCCTCAACCCCACTCACAGGCCACTGTCCCTCTGAGGTGTCCCTGCCCTGGCATGGGTCATCTACAGCTGAAGTCTCTCAATGCTTTAACTCCTTCATCATTGAGCACTTCCTTCCAAGAGCATCTCCAACCATGTCCCAGGTAATGTACCCTTCTACTTTCCTCTTCTGGTCCTCCTGCCCCTAGAAGCTACTGCTCTTTCTTAAATGTTTGAGCACAGGTTCTAGGTGCTCCCCTGCAGTGGTGTGCAATAGGTTACCCACACAGGTTTCAGAGCCAGTATGATGTGTTGACCATGTGGGTTTCAGAGCCAGGTGGACCTAGCTGTAGCCACCACATATGGCCTACACAGGTCATTCCTGCTTCCACTTGTCCCGGAACCCTGACAGTTATACTCAATAAATTAGGTATGATGATTTTGAACACGCCATACCTCCTCTATGAAGTCATAATAGGAAATATCATAATTAATAGATCTGTAAGTTACAGGAGAATATATGATATTTGACTGGATAATTCTAAAGAGTTGGTGAGAGAAAAGGGAAAGAAGAACATGATGGATTTGCAGAGGAAGTATGGGATTCATCTCATTTGACATTTGTCAGGTTTGTTAGGAAACCACGATAAGCTGATTATCTTCACTCCTTCAGCAAGCAAGTTCTCCCACCTTATAGGTGTCCAAATGACATGGAATACATATTCTACATCCCTCTCCCCTAATGAATGAAGTAGCATATATGGTTGTATAAAACTATGCACTTATCTTCTAGCTAGTTTCATTTTTATCTGCTCAATGAATCCCACTCTGTGTTTTCAGTTATCAGTTACAAAATGAATTCTAAAATCCACACATCAAATATCCACCAACACTGTGAGAAAAGTTATCATTTAATGGCACTTTTTTTTTTTTTTCTGGTGGTGTTAGCTTACTTGTTTTTCTTCTGTGTTTCTATTGAGAATAGCCACAGGGCCATTCAAGTTCCCACACCTTTCCCACTTCCACAGAGATTAATCCAGTCTTCTCTAAGAAAGGCCCATAGATTGGTTAAATTCTGCCAGTTAGGTTTCTTTCATCTGGCTTGTGCCTGTTTGCTTCTCTCATTTAACAAGTCTACTTCCAGAGTCTGAGGATGCAGTGAGGCAGACTGGGGTGGAGAGAGTGTGAAGGGAAAGGGATGTAGGTAAAAGGCTGTGGTTAAAAAAAAAAAATACAGTATAGGAAATTATTTGCTTTATGAACACAACAGGGAGGAAAGTAGACAGGAAAAGGATTCAAGGTTGCCATCCTCTTGCATTGCCATGAGCACCACAAGGAGTAGTGCTGAGGTTAGTTGGGATGTGATGGAGGCTGCAGGGCAGGGATCTCCATGGCACAGCGAGGGACAGAAGAGGAAGGGACTTTGGAGAAGAGGTGGGCCATATATGGTTTGGAGAGATTATTGTGCTGTAGGTACCAAAATTTTCCTAGGCACTGCTTTCTATTGTCAGGATATCAACACCATAGTTAGACACTTCAGCATCCATCAAGTAAAAGTCAATTTTGACATTTTAGTACATCATGGCTGTTACAGTAATGGCAAAAGGCTGCATTTGCCATAGTTTAGGCAGCTTGAAATACAACCAGAAATACATGGATAAAGCATTATATGAGGCAACATCGATTTTTTGTTAGACAGTGTTACCCTCATTTGGATTCTGGATCTTAACTGTTGTCTTGGTGATTTTACTCACTGGACTGTGCAAGATTTGTTTATGTTACATCAGTAATTTAAATGAGTAATTCTAGCATAAACTAGAGCTAAAATAATAAACTGGAATATATTTACATCTCTAAGGACACAAGCGGGTTCTTAGCTCCTTTATTAAGGTAATATTTTACTTGAGCAATACGCACATTAACAAGCTGATATATATATGTTGTTATTTTCTGAATACAGCACTTCTTTTTCAGTGTGCATCTATGAGTTATCAGTTCTTTCAGTCCCCATGCAGAAAATAAATGAATCGACTGCTTGTCAGCACACACAATACAGGAAATATATGAATATATCTTGATTGTGACACACAACGTTTTCTCTAAAGAGGAAGCCTTTATACTAACTACTCACACTGTCCTATGGTTTCTCATGCAAAGCAAGTAGAAAAGGCATGGTGAGTTGCCAAGGAACTGTTGCCTCAAGGGAAAATAAACCCAAAACCTCAGGCATTTGGATCTGTCGTGCATGTAAAGTAGCAACATATTCCATTCTAAAAATGACTCAATATCATCAAGGCTCATTTGTATACCTGTTTCATCAACTAACAAAAGTAGAATTACATCCAATTTGACTACAACTTTTGCAGCATTAACTAAAATTGCACTGAATTAGCCCCCCTACTTTAACAATATAATTGTCAAGATGACTTTTTTAGGCATGACATGGTAAGGCAACTCTAGTGTACCATTGTATTCTTTTCCTGATAACTTTGGTCTTAGGGGTGTGATAAATGGGCTACATTCAAGGGATTTTTTAGTTATGCTTCCTAACTGCTTTTACATGATTCTCACCAAAAAAACACAACAACAAGAAAAAAGTTACTGGGAAGCTTAACTTTGTATTTTCTAAAGAAGAAAGCCTCGAGGGCCACATTTTTTCAGAAGCTTAGACTACAATGTGTAAATCACACGTATTTGCACTACTGACACTGGGAAAGATTAATGTTCTTTCTGGCTCTGTAAAGGGCAAATTCTTTCCTCTGTACTGGAAGTTCACAGCCTTTATGAACATGCTTCCCTATATCAATCTTTGTTTAATGCTGTTTTTCTGGTAAAAAAATATCTATTTAGTATAGCTTAAAAACACCACTATACCACAATAAATTTAATACAGTCCTCACATTTGCTGCTTTTGTCTTCAAGTCTGATGGAGCAGAAAGTACTTGAAGACAAAACCAGGGATGAATCCACTGATGATCTAAAGGATACAACGTTTAAGTACTTTCAGTATCTAATGTGACAATGTTAATATGTGTTCAGCCTATGACATGAACATAAATAATGTTTTAAATTCTGGTCTAGTATATAAGCATTTCTTTACAAGATGTTGTCCCTCCCTTTGTAAAAAAAATGGAAAATTAAGAGAAACATAGCTCAATATAAATTGGAATTTTTGCTATGTCCCCACACAAAATTAACTTTTAGAGGGTTGTTTTACTATAATCTCAGTAAGAACCGCTTTTGATATTCCTTGGCTCTTAATTTTCCCAAATTTGATAAAAGGGAGGGGTAATGTTATATATTGTATTGAAGAGGATATTGCAGCATTAATTGTGAGACTATTTCCAAACAAGCTCCTTATAGATGCTGATGGGCAATAAATAGAATTCTCCAGTGTACATTCTGACATTTAACCCAAAACTTTGGAAGAATTGTCCATAGGTTCTAACATCATGGACTGTTTTCCTAGATCATGACTTTCTATATTTCGTTTGTTGTCACTGTTAGTAAAGACTATTTAAAATAGACTGGTTTCTCATGAACATACTCAATTCTATTGAAGATTAAAGAGCAAAAGAAAAAATTCAGTCTTTCTCCTGTTTCTTCCCTCCTGACCATTTTTGGATGGGGAATAACTAGAGCTGAAAAACATAGGATAGAAAGTTTCATCTCTTCCAGGAACAAAGCATTCCAAAATTCCCTGTTTCTCTTTCTGAGTTTATCTGGCAGAGCCATAGATTCTGTCACCAGTATTTACCCTGCACAGCTCCTTACTCACAGCTTAATCCAAAGCCTATTGAAGTCAGTGGGAACCTTTCCCTTGTCCTCAGGGGGAATCATCTCTGCTTGTGTAGGCAGAGCAGTTTCAAATTATTTCCACTGCTGATTACAGTATAAGTACTGGTTGAAAGCAGTAACCTATCCTGAGATCCAACACTACAGCTAAATTGATGATGTCTTCAGTTACTATTATACTCTTTCAGCTGTGCTTTAAGAAACTTAAGTAGCAACAGCTGCCAGAAAAACAACAGATAAATCACTGCTTTCTTCTCTACTGTGAGTAAAGAAATTAATAACAACTGTACAACCTGAAGATATCTGTCATTAATAACCGTCACTGGCAACATCACAGTGATACTTCTTGTCTTTTGAAATGTTTATGTCAATAATACAAGGTAATGAAGTCATTATAACTCATGAAAAAAAACCAACTTAATTTTTGTCTGAAGACTTTAATAGCAGAGGAAGTTCTTCTGATACAAGGTAAAGGGACAAAATTTGGAGAGCAGCTTAATGGACGCTGTTCTTCCTTTAGTAGGAATTTGGGGTGTTTGGACCTTTCTGAAGCTGAACTGGTTATTTATAGAAACTCTACAAAAAGTCAAATTTAAGTCCTACTGACTTCTGAACTAAGAAGCAGTGAGAGTCATTCCAGGCAGACTAAAGCAACTTCAGATCCATTTTCCTCATTAGCTTAATGGATGTCTGAATCCAAGTTCATGAAAAAGGGATGGGAAATGGAGGAATAATATAATTATTGTAATTCATTACTTTTAATGATTTATATTGTTCATCCTTATGATAATTAGTATAGTGGGCAGTATGTCTACACACATTCTCATATAATATGTGATACCTAAAAACAGTGCTCTGAAAAGTGCATTTCCAGTTAAATTGTTACAAAGTTTACAAAAGTACTTACTTGAAGTATACGAACTCCAGGTCCAAGTTTTTGCATCATCTCTTCCAAACCCATTTCCTTTTGATCTAATAAATTTAATAAACTTAATGCTTATTTCAGATTTTGCAATTTTTCCAATTTAATTTATTTTCCTTCTGTGCTTCTTTCTACCTTATTCCCTGTCTTCCTCTTCCCATGACCCTGACTTCTCTTGCCATTTTTTCACTTTGTAGCAGAATTTTCATTTCTCTTTATAATGTGATCCTGTCTCACCTCTTCAGCATCTCTTCATCCACCCTTCAGAAGAACCAATACATCTTCAATATTTCCACCATTCTCTCATCATCTTTTTTTATGAACTTCCCACCTTATCAGATTTCCTATATCTTCTTAATCACCCATGGATGTCTGTCGTGTCTGCCACCTCATACACTCACCCTTCTTCCTGAATAGTGGTTAGGGGTTTGCACACTTCTTTGTTTACATGCACCTTACCTGCTAAGATGATGTGTGAAATTCCAGTGCAGGGTGGATCCTGTTGCCTGTTATTGAGCAAGGAGAAGGGGGAGGGGAAATACTACTTGCCTGGTGGGCAGAAAGATGACTAGGGAGGCATCGTTGTGGTCTGTGGACATGGTGCTCTTTCCATTGTCATCATCCTCCAAAAGCACATGATGCAATGAGGGCAGAGAGAAGATGAGGAGGAAGCATGTTTCACAAGGAGAAAGGACAGTACCCATAGGAACACTCACTCTGAATATCTACATACAGCCTTTTATAGAATGATCATTTAATAACATACAAAATAATTCCACTAAGACATTAATATTTTTAGCGTACTCCTTTAAATAGCCTCAGGCAGATATTTGAAAGTGGGAGTCTAATGCATCAGACTACCTTTTCATAGGAGGAGTTTGGGGTGGACATCGCTGTCTTCTCAGATCATTAAGCTAACATGTCTTGTCCATATGTTGAATGGTATTTACCTACTGTAAGAGACAGGCTGGCCTTCACTGTGGTTCCATTAACTTCTCCACTGTCTTTAAATAAAGATGGCAAGGCAGATGTTTAGGGTTACGATGTGATGAGAACCGGACTCTAATAACTTAGGACATAAAAGAACCTGTATATTAGTTCATTGCTTTAGGGTCATATTTTTGCTGCTGAGTCATTAACTCTAACTGATCCACCCCACCACATACCTCTAGTTTGATAAATTACTGACAATATTAATGTTGTGAAATTAATAAGCAGCACTAACATTCAGCTGTCTGAATTTCCTTTTCTATTTGAAAAAATAAATAAGTATGTTCAGGATAGATTAGACAAAGGTTAGCTGCAGGAAGACGTTTCAACATCATAATGAAAACGGTGAACTTCAAAAGAATTACTTTATTATTTTCATTAATCTTTGTGGATTATCAGAAAAAAAAGATAATTAAACTGATTTCCGATGTTTTCTTAAAAGGGATTTATTTGGAATCTTTTGTTTAACCCTCTACATTCTCATGATCGCCAATTTCTAATGAAAATAAAATAGTAAAATAAGAAAATTGAATGGGAATGATAGTCAAACTTCTTTAAACTTCAGGAATCTTGAAAATTTAAGCTTGTATCTTTATTTACATTATTTGCAATTTTTTTGTCACTTTATTGCAATAGCTTTCAGAGTATACATAAGTAGTAATTAATATTAAAAAACATGAGAGCAGATTTTGTTGGTTTTTTTTTCCCTTAGAAGCACAATAATCCTTATATAAGATACCATGTAACAGTAAAGGCTTATAAATAGTAGCAGTTCTCATGATTATCCAGACCAGACATCAAGGTTGAAATACAAAGCTAGCCACAGGAACACACTAACAACTACAGTTCCTGTGTGCTGTGGGATCTGTCCTCTTCTCCTGTGTCCTGGTCCATGGACAAACCTCGCTTCTCTAAGTAAGGGGTGATTTCTTCTCACTGGCTGGAATTTGCTGTGGGTAATCTGTGGGCTCTTCTGAAGTTGTTTCACTGGAAACACTGCCCTGTGCACTTTTAATCCCAGGGCTGTGGTATGGGGTGGGGATACACTGCCATATATCTGCATTTAAACTCCTCCTGGAAGTCAAGGGTACAGTCCTTGTTTTGTATATCCACATAAAGTGTAATGCTAGGGAAGTAAAATAAAGTGTCTTTGGGTCCTAGCAATACAGTGCAGGAGACACCTCTACTGAGGGTAGAATTGATCCATATTTCCCCAAAAAAAGTGAAAAAGAGTTCTTAAAAATTATGGAGAAGTTAGACATGGGTCTTTCCCTTTTTCTTTTTCTTTTTATTTTTCTTTTTCTTTTTTTTCTTTTTCTTTTCTTTTTTTTTTTTTTTTTTTTTTCCTTTT
>VWZY01008683.1:322429-359202 GCA_013399075.1 Chloroceryle aenea | reverse complement strand
AGCACAAGCAGGGGAAAAACGGAGAGGGAGGGCCGGGCGGGCTCCATAAACCCTTCCCAGCCTCATCGCTCCTGCAGCGCACGGCGGAGAGGAGGCAGCGCGGGGCTCCGCCGTCGTCGCGGGGCAGGGGTGGGCGGGGGTCTTTCCGTCTGTCCGTCCGTCCGCCCGCCTCCTGGCCCCCGGCAGGCCACTGCGCGCCTTCCCTTACATGTTTTGCCTTTAGTGACAGGCTGTTACCGAAGGTAGGGCAAGGTAGTAAGGTTTGGGATTAGGCGTTTCACCGGTGCTTTCGCAGTCAGGGGATAGAATGGACCTGCGGCTCTACCTAAGACAATCAGTACAAGGGGAAAAGGGTAGGGGTTGCTAACAGTGCGTGGTGAAGTTAACTCAAAAATGAGCAGGAGTTCCTAAAGACCTAGCGGTTCAGTGCGACAGAGTTCCAAACAGACAGCAGATTTGTTGCCTTCAACCTGGAAAAATTCAGATGGAAAGGAAATCCAAGGGACACAGACTCATCTGATACAGCTGACACCGTTTAATCTAAAAGGCAGTGTCTTCTTTTCATCTCCTCCTATGAGCGTGTGTTTTCAAGGATGACTGCAAGAATAATTAGGAACAACTAATGCTTAACAAAATTAAGGTTTTAAGTGGAATTGTGTTATTAATCTTTCGAGATATTAATGTACTATAGTTTAAAGGAAGGGATTCAAAGTTAAAATTGACTCCTCTGTTAACCTGCGGGATCTGAATTGTGTGTTGTGATCACCTTTCACTTGTATTTCCACTTAAGAGTGATTAAGCTTAAACTCTTTGTTTACAACCTATATGAGGAGGAAAAAAAAAAAAAAAAAAAAGCCGATCTTATCTGTCGTTTAATTTCAAAGTGTCAGCAACATATTTCCTCAATAGCTTTAAACATGTCAAAGACCAAAGAAAGTCATGTCAGTCTGCCTGCGGCAGAATTCACATCCTACTTGAGGGAACTTTGCTGAATCTTTGAAGAAGGAAGATCATGTATTCAAATATGTTTTGCATATCTTGAGACCATACAGTATACAAATGAAATGCTCCAGGATTATTCACATTTTGTGTGAATCTTCTCACGTAGCTGTATGCTCTCTAAAAAGTGGTGATTTATTAGCTGGCTGATGGCAAGTAGAGCAAAAGATTTAATAGTTAAATGTAGCAAGCCTCCCACTATGTGAAGTTACCATCCATTTATGGTTTAGATAAATTACATGTCTATTTTGCTCTTCTGGAATGAATTGTGAATAAGCTCATTGTCTTCCTACGTTATAGGAAATGAAAGTAGCTGTGGACTGGACTGTATTGAACTGGTAGCTAGAGTGCATAGCTAGGCATGTCACACAGTGTCTACAATGGAATAATGCAAGTCCATAGAAAAATTAGTAGTTCCTAGATCAGTATCCATAAAAGGTCACTTTGTAATTTTTCTACTTGAAAAAAAAAAGGGGTTGTGTGTGTGGTGGTGGTGGGTGGTGGGTGGTGGATAGTAAAGGAAAAAAGTGTCATAAGAGGGATTGCTGTTGTGAGACTCTATCCAACTGTAATGGATGTACTCCTGCCATAGGTGTCCTAACAGTCCCCCAAAATACTGGGTAAAACGTTGCTTTGGTTCTGTTTGACAATCTACAAAGATTTGTTCAGAGATGCTGCGATCTGAGGACAGAACAGGGTTTTTCATTTAAATTGAAACAAAGTAAAGGAGATCACCCCCTATGAACACTCTCAATGTATCCAATATTAAAGACTGTAATAATCCATATATGTTCTGAGATCTTTGGTATGGACTGCTTTGCTTACTCAAACTCTTGGTTTGCTTTAGTACATTGCTGTTCTGATAACCATTCTCTGTGCTATTTGCGAATATTAAATTTCAAGAACGTATACTTTTGATATTACTTAAAATAGGAACACAAGGCCAAAGGGGTCTTTTGGGACATCCAGTTGGTGCTGTTGTATCAGGGGAACATATCACTAAGCTACAAACTAGTCCAGAATGATTTGCTAATTTTTCTGTTGAATTATTCATACACTGCTTGGATTCATCTCTACATGTTAATTAACATTAATAACCAAGAAAACGAACCTTAAAATAAATGTAAACATAGTGGGTATTAAACAGGTGAATAATATTTGCCACAAAGTTGTTTCTTTTTCTAATTCCTGGGAATTCTCCTGGGAAGTATTTATCACTCACTCTGGCTCCTTTGCGTAATTGTCTGCCAGTTGGGATGTCACATTATAAAAATATCAGGGATGTGTTTTGTGACAGAAGAAGCCTTTTTGCTGACAGTGTGTTAGCTGACTTCCATCTCTGACAACTTGGGCACACGGTGTCAACACAAATCACAATGTAAAGCAATCAGGTTCCTGAATTTTGGCTTTTTACCCATGCAGGACCTCAAGAACATGTAAATAACTGATTCCCTCACTCATTTATAGCATTCAGCTAGAGGTTATGCTTTGTAACAGAGATCTTCAGAAGTCCTCTCCAAAAGAAACAGACCTTACTCATGGTGCCTGCATTAATGAAGTGTTCTGGTAGCATGCTGCTTCTCTGATCATTCTTGTCAGAGTTTGATAAACCTTTCTTTATTGTTAACTAAGAAGATGTGGTTTAACAAAAATTCTTTTGTCCTTAGGCAGTAGAGAAGTGGAGGAGACAGATTTGCTATTTGTTATTTATTTATTTTGGAGAATAGCATATATATTTATAGAAATTGTATCATTATCTAGCCTTTTTCTCTGGGAAAAAAAAATACAGTTACTCCTTTCTCCCTTCTTGTTTGCACTTATTTATGTTCTGCTCTGTTTTTGATTATCCATGTTCTTGAAATCTCTCTTGACTTCTGCTTTTTACAAGAGTGAGGATGAGGAAACAGACTGTAAACTAACACCATGGAGTACTGGCTTGTAAGTGTTACCACAATGCAAGTAAACATTAATGGATAGAAATTGGACAAATTAAATAGTGCTCTCAGACTAACACAGAATCTCAGAATCTTTAAAAAAGGTACTAAAATCAGTGTGACCTGGTAAATTCACTCCAGACCTAGGCAGAGGAAACTTGCCATGTTATTTTTGCTTTAGTATCTCACAAGTTGTGTTTTGGATTCTGCAGCTATTCAATGGGCATAAACTTCAACTGAGTTCACAGTGACTGTTCTGTACACTCAGAAAATGTATCAATAAAATAAAAAAGAAATGACACATTTCTTCTTAATTAATAAATAATTTCCTGTGACTATTTCCTAGTCTGATAACTGAAACCAACAAACAATAAAAAAGTACTTCAACCACTTCTACAGTTTTGCATTGGTAGATTAGGCAGCAGGCTGACGTGTCGCTGCAAAATCTTCTGTAGAAACAGAAATATTCTTCTATATCTCTGGTATGTCATGCTGTTATCCTCAGCATTTCCATTTCACCACTCTGTGAGTATGTCTGCATGCTGCACATGTTTGCACGTGCATATAACACTTCTCATGTCTTAAAAGGACTCCTGTTCAAAGTCAGTTCTCTAAATTAATGTTAAGAGTATTGCAGATTTATGAATTACATACATTGAATGGCAACTGTTCCCAAACCTCAAGATTCTGTTGTCTGAGATACTAAAAGGGACTTTTGGGTCATTAAGTTGAAGGACAATAATTCTATTGTTTGATAATGTGGTTGTTTTGTGTGTCTGGCCTCATCAAAGAGATTCTTGTATTTCAAAGCCCAGTGTTTTTTGTCTTCAACACTTGTTAAGTTTGACTTTACAATATCTCAGGAAAATAGATCAGCTTCAAATTCCTAATGTGATACAACAACCCATAAAGAACTGGACTTCTTTTGTAATCAGGTACTTGTGCTATGTAACACTGCCCTGAAGGAAACTTACCTGGTTGCAGCAGTCTGTTGAAGTGCCATTTACCTGTGCCCATTGGCATCTAGCCCACAGGAGTGGTTTCATGAACCACTACTTTTAAAACTGAAACTTTAGTTGTTCCTTTACAATGCTTTATCTTGCTGCATTGAGTTTGGCTTGTCTACATTACAGAACTCCACTTTGGGAAGAAACAGAAGTTGATAATGGGACAGGATTTACATTTGTCCCCAAGGTTTTGCTGTCGAATTCACAGCAAGATCTGTGGAGCAGAAGGAATAGTATTTTCACAAGTTTAAGGAAATTCATTTTTCTTGACACTTAGTGTGAACTCTGCACTTTCTTTCACGTACCTCTTTCACATTTCTGTTCCAAGATATCACACTGGTGTCCATTCCAAATAAACTTCCTTTTTCTTTTTTTTCCTTCTTTTTTTTTTTTTTTTTTTTTTTGTTTTTTCTAATGTGCACTAAACTGGTAGACATTTGTATTCATCAGTGTTTCTTCATGACTGTTTCTTTGTGGTTCTTCTTCACATGCTGTTGGTGGGAATCAACTTGTGAAATAATTTGAGTATTCGGTTAGATATTTTCTCCAAGTATAAGTAGATAATATCAGGAATGTAATGGAGCACCATTCATTTTGGATATATAGTTAAAAATCTGACCAAATTTATTAAGAGTCTTTCTTGCTTCCTCTTCTTCCCACTATGGAGGGAATATTTTCATTTAGCTGTTAAATGTCCTGTATGCTTCAAGGCAAAGGAAATTTTAACTTTGAGCTATAACTGATAAAGATCTTTTTATAATGGCACTTTTAAAATTAAATAATAAAGATGTCCTTGACTTCCCTGGCAGCACAGATGAGCCCCAAGATTTTGGCAAGGAAAGTTTCAGGAATGTCATTAAAGTTGTCAGCAGAAAATGTAGCTATCAAAATATTAGCACTAAAAAATTATGGAAAGGCTGGTTAAGGCAAATTTTCATCTGCTGTCTTTATATAGTTAATAACAAATATGTATGTATTATATATACATTAAACAGCATAAATAGATTTGTGTAAGTGAATAGGTAAAGCAAAACTTTGTAGTTTACAAATATCCCCCACACCTTTACTTTTTCAGACTGTCACCACACAGGCTACTTGTTTCTTTTACTGAAATACCACCCACACCTACCTGCTTCGAAGCCCAGTGCTGACCAGTCTTCTTTGTTGTCTGCTAAGAGCCAGACAACATCATTTCTGACCCTTTTTAGCAAGTGTAGAGACTCCTGTCTCTGTTTAAGCTACAGTAGGGCTATCCATAATTTACAAGTGCTACTTTATTTACTGCTAGTTAGTAGTTTGACTAGCAACAGTATTTTTTCATTTTCTTGTCTTGTTGTAAAAGCTTGCTGAATTCTTGTTCACTTCTTTTTTTCCACAGGATGTTTTATGTAAGTGAAATGTGGTGCTACCACTGGAAACGGAAGCTGCAGCACTGTCTCTGCTTGTTTACCACGTACATTATATGCATGCAGCAAGCAGGTAAGTCAGCAAATTATCTTATTTAAATTAATGGTCTGGGGGCCAAAGTTTTGATGACTAAGGATTATGCTTACATATGACTGAATTACGAACAATGTAACATTTAGATGAAATTGATGTGATTATTAGTTGTGATTTGAGAGTTTGGGTCATATTTTCTGCTACCAATGAACTTCTTTGTGTTGTTTTATTATCATTTTGCTGTTATTATTTTGCATTCTTTGATATTGTTCTTTGAATTCTTTCATTTTGCCCTTCTTTTCCTTCTTTATACCTACCTCTCTTTTGCATTTCTTCTGCTTGTTGGAAAACTTAATCATTACATTAATCATGTAATTCTTCCATTTTCCACAATTAAGCAACCCTTCACTTTAGTTCAAAGCTGTAAAATAACTGTAGTGTGTTTATTATTTTTAAATGCTTTTATGATTCAAATAATAGAAACATTCCTCAGCAAGCTATATATACTTAAGGTAATAGTACACTGTAAAGAAAAAATTAACTTAGCATCTTGTTCTGTAGTGACACTTGAGTACAATGTACATATTCTGACTGTTTTTAAACACACAAATGTGAGATTTAATTTACTAAATATCTTTTCCTAACCACTAGAGTGCAAAATATTTTAGGAGCTCCAGCTGCTTTACTGGAAAAAAAACTCTGGAGTTTATTCTGGAGCATATGAAAATGCAGCTTGTAGTGCTCAGCTAATTCCATATCAGGTGGGTAGTTCCACTGTTACACACTTGCCATTGGAAAAAGGGTGATTTATATATAGAAAGAGCTTCTAGTTTCTTTGATATTGCTTTTTCTCTAAATAAAAAGTACAGGGTTGGTGCTGGTTTGGTGGTTTTTTTTTTAAAAAAAAACCAACAAAAACCTGCACTTTTTATTTAGAGAAAAAACAATGCAGTAGCTGTGCAGTAGCAGTTTCCAGCTTCATGTCACTTTAATAGGTGTTTTCCATTTCCATTACATTTTTTAGCCAGAAATGTATTTAGGACCTGTTTCTCACCAGTGGCTCTGTTGGCTGATGGATGGCCTTTGTCTCCCTGTGATGCTGGGCCATGCAGCTGCCATGCTCAGCATAAAGAAAATCAGCAAAAACTGCTCTGATTTACAGCTGCTGGGGGTTGTTATCTGGTGACATTAAGACCCAAAGGCCATTACTCTTTGCTAATTCCCCTTGATAAAAGTTTAGTTATTGCAAGTGCAGGTGACACAGCAAGTCACATGAGCCAGAAGGTCTTAGCCAGTATTCTGTGAGGGCAGAGAAAACTAACTACAAGCTTATCTGCGCATTCACCTGATTGCAACATACTGTTGCTACCCGTGCTGGTACTGAACAAGTAGATGAGTAAAAAGCCCTGTGAAAAATTCCAAGATACACTTCTACAAAATCATGTATGCCTCTGGCTAATTACTTCAGCAATAAAGTGTTTGGTGCCATTGAACTGGTAAGAGCATCCAAAGCATTCTAGCTAATTCGGTCTCCTCTGCTATAGTTACTGTCTGTGCTCTTTTCTCAGGCACTGGTATGGCACACAGGAGACTCAGAACCATGTCTCTGATGGAAATTAGAGCAGAGACCTGAAATTGAGTCTTCTATATCTCAAGCATGTGCCCCTGGGTTTTTTTTTTCTTGCTTGCTTTGACTGGAAAAGATTTGAAATCTTCAAGACTTTCAATAAATGGAAAAGACATTTCCCTGTCTGCCTGAATGAGTAGATAAATAAAATACACTGGAAACACCCAGGTTCAATAGACAAATGTTTGCTCTCCAACAGTGGAAGAGATCATAAATAGCCTGCTGTTAATACTCAGCTGAAATAAAAATAAGACATTTACCTTTACAGCAACCTGTCATTGGGCAGTACTTGCATGTAGACCCTCTGGGTTCATGTTTCTTTTTATGCTGATGTAAAAGCATAGGTTACGCTGCAAAATGGAGTAATTTCGTCTGTTCTTTTTAAAAGAGCAAGGCAGACAAGGTGGGAAACACTGGTTTTCCTGCATTTTTTTAATTTGTTTTGTGCTCTTCAAAGGTATTGGTCACTTTGGCTGTAAATTCATATGGTATCCATAATCTCTTTGGCAGCTTAAGCTGAAGTTACAGTGGAAATATCATAAAAACTGACATTCATCCAACTTCACTAGTGAGCTGTAAGCTTTGAAATCTATTGGGGCTTATTAAGTTTTGCCTAGAGGAGATTACATACAAGCAAGAGCTTAAGATCATCAGGTACAGGTTTTATAGACTATTTAACGGGCTGTTCATAAGGATAAAAATATCAGTCATGCTGTGACATGGAAAAAATGCAAAAGTAATAATTTTATAATTTAACTTGAGAAGAACTATAGGACTTGGCCTGCTTTCAGAAGCAAAGCTTAGAAGCATTACACAGCAAAAAGAACCTTAGAATAAGTGCAGGATGGTCTGTGAAAAGAATTTTAGCCACCAATTTATC
Organism: Chloroceryle aenea; assembly: GCA_013399075.1. Lineage (NCBI taxonomy): Eukaryota > Metazoa > Chordata > Aves > Coraciiformes > Cerylidae > Chloroceryle > Chloroceryle aenea. The sequence continues at coordinate 351,315 of VWZY01008683.1, read as the reverse complement.
AGTAAGGTACTGACAAGCAGGTGCAGCAGTGGAGTGTAATCCCCAAATATAGGTCTGATACCTCAGAGGAATCAGTGGATGGACTCTCACACTCAAAACAGAAAGACAGAAATAAATTATAAAAATAAAGAATAAATTACAGAAATATGACATGTACTTTAGTTCAAAACACAGCAGCTGTTACTGTTTGGCATACTGGCTGCAGGTCATGTGTTGTGATGGGGTGAAGTTACAGAGCAGCTCAGTAAGGAATCTGACAGGTTTCTATTCCTACCTGGGGTAGATATTTCTGATGACCTCTGATTACCTGTGAGTGAGTCATTTAGCTGTGCCTCAGTTTCCTTGCCTATAAAAATGAGCAAATGTGTTGCATCCCTTGTAAACAGCTTGCTTATCTTCTAGTGAAAGGACTGAATTGGTTAAATCTTCTTTTATCTAAGATTCAGACATTCTTTTCATTTGTATGTACATTTTGTTGGTTTCAGAGAGTCCAAAAGATAACAAAAAAGAGTGAACAAAGAGTTCTGGAAAACATAACTAATGAGGGCAGACAGAAGGTTTAGAGCAGGCAGAAGGGGGAATGCATAAGAACTTAGAATTTTTGTAGTGCTTCCTTAATCTTTGCCCTATGGAACCTTTTTTTTGTTCTAAATCTTGCAAATAAGATCAGTTGAAAATTGACGGTGTTTTCACTGCACCTACAAAGTTGTGTTGGTGTTTGTCCCATTGTAATGGCCTCATTTTATCTGACGTAAGGAAGCAGCAGTTCAGTATATGACTGTGTTCTCTGTGGTAACCCAGGAGCAGAACTGGAGTTTTTTTGGTGACCTTGAAAGTAGATTCCAGTCTGCATAATAACTTTCAATCTAGTTTTCGACTGTCTTGTCAATACTGGACTTTCAGGATTTTGAAAACTTGCACATTTTGAGGAGATAGCATCATCCTTGTAAGAGTTTTTACTTTCCTCTGTCATCAATACATTGCATTAGAGCCTATCTGTTTTAAATTTTGATTACTGTACAACCATATTTAGTTTTATTCAGCATGTGAAATATACCTATTTTAATAAAGCCACAAGTACATCAAAAATTCTTATTACACTATTTCTTTGTTATACCCCATTCTACTGTTATTGCAGAATTACTATGACTGTACCTAATGCCAGAGTGAGCATTTGTCCTTTTGTTCATCCATCAGTAAAGTGCATTAGTGTCTGTTGTCACATTTTCATATCCTCTAAGGGGACAACCAATCCCCAGGAGCATACTGAACGGTAAGTTTCAGTTTTATTACAATCTGTGAAATTTTAATTTCATATTTTAGTGGTGATTCAAAGAAAAAAATCATGCTGTTTTTAATTCATCAAGAAAAAGAGAGGTGAGAAAAAAGAATAAAACTGAAAGCATAGTCTCCAGCATAGGATCATCTCTGTCCATTGTGCTCCTTAATTGGGCCTGTGTACATAAAGGATGAAGACCTTCCTTGCTTACAGGAGACTTTCAGAGTGACCCTGTGGGCTCAGGGGCCTAATAAGAGATGGAGAGGGAGTATGGTGGGAAGTATTGCTCATGTCACTAGTGCCTGCATTAAAATGTAGTCATATTGCTGTCCATGAAAAGGGATTGGGTTTTATCTGGAATGGCCCAAGTCAGGAAGTGTGTTTTTGCACCACAGATCTGAAAATTCCTACTCCAGACAATGGCCAAATATTTTATTGCTGAGCGAATGATGAAATGCTTGTCAGCACATTCCCTTATCTTCCTCTCTACCATATACACAACAAGAACCAAAGTGCCAAGACATTAAGCCAGTCAGTCAGCACAACCCTCCCATATGGTGAAGAGGTGGGGAATTATTTCATAACATTATTACTGGCTCTTTGTGAAACTTCTGTGGTGTCCCCAGAGTGGGAATGGGTGTGCTTGTATTTCTAAGCAGGGTAAGTGTGACTGAGCATGTTGACCGTGACTCAGGCATGGAAATTCAAGTTTCTGAAGTTAGGGAAAAACTCAAAGTCTAAAATATTTGAAAAAAAATATTCATACATGCATCATGTGTGGTTGAGAGATTAGTCAGAAGCAATCTGCGTATTTATTGAATAGTTCCAAAGTATTTTTATTCTTCCCTCTTTCTCTGTCAGTTTTCTTTTGTATTTTACTGTAGCTTAAGAAAAACAGATCAAACCAAATCTTTTATGTTCTTTTTTATATCTAGATTTCTGCTGGCTTGAGAGATGTGTTTAGAATTTTTTTTCACATAAATCATTCAGGGAAAAAGTTACTACCTGGCTTTCTTGTATTTCCCTTAGTTGACAGTTTGTTAATGTAAAAGTAAATCACTGTTGGAATGAATTTCACAGGAAGCTGCCTCTCATTACCTCTGTTTACTTTTTTAGCTATAATTTTTGATGGTGTTGATAATTCCTTTTCCTAAAGTGGTTTGGACCCCATTGCATTAACTATAACTGTATCGCCTTAAAAACACAGTGCATTGTTTTTTCCCCTTCCTCTATTATGCACCTGTAGCCAAACCCAAATGGAATATTGTGAAACATCACAGAAATTCAAAGCTGATTAGGACCTCATTTTACAGGGTCTCTGCACTCCTTTCTTAGGAGATAGGTGAAATAACACACCTAAAGAATATACATTTCACTGAAGGTCCATCTTTATCAACTGTAGGTCTTAGAATGCATCTGTAATTAATTTTTGCCTCATTTTTTCTGTTCACGATAATTAAACCCATAGCCAAATGACAATTTATCAGTTTGTCAATATTTTCTATGACAATGGACAATAATAATGTCTAGCTCAGTGATATCCAACAATAACCCCAAAATAGCTCGTGGCCAACTGGACTGTCTTTGTGAACATCACCTTTTTTCTTTTGCAGATTACTAATGTGAGAAGTGATATATCTTGAAGTGAAGGCCTTAACTGGGAATGCAACAGCTTTCTAGATAGAAGTTCCTCACATATAAGTCTACCAATCATGTGACATGCATTTTAGTATGTATTACAATTAGTACAGAGTAATTAAAATGGTTGATTTCATATGGCAGTGGACTTTTTAGAACAGAGTGATTTCCACTGTGAAATCAGCACTTGCCAATTAATAAGAAGGGCTGACCTTGCAGATTTTGGATGTGTATTGTTACAACCATGATCATTTTGCTAGAATACTGGATTACTTAATGGGATTGCTTAAGTCATTTGCATAAGGTGTAATATGTAATGTTCACTAGATCAAGGCCTCAGTTACCACCATCTCATAATCGAAATGTTATAATTTCCATTTTCATTACAGGCTCAGCACAGAGATATCTGAGATAGATATACTTGCCCCAGGTATTATGTATGGACAGTACTAATATGAAGGAAAATTTATATGACCTTTATTTTACAAGAATTTGAAAAATTAAGTGAAGGAATTTTAGCTACAGTTTAGTAAGGTGCTAAGAAATAAGTGGACCCACATAGAAAATTATATTCCTTGTTAAGATTGTATATAGAAAAACCTCTGATTAAATAAATCACCTGTACTGTTTCAGAATTTCTTCTTCTCATTGTAGAAGAGAAAAATATCTCTCCCATGAGAAGAAAATAATGTGTTTCAGCTACAGACTAAAAAAAATTCTGCAGTGTTAAGTAAAATATTAGTGTAGTAATGGTAAGTAACATCAGAGAAATACACACCTTACTGTGATGCTTTGAAGCAAAAATACTTTTCCTGCCCTAAATATGATTATATAGGCACTCATATCAAGGGAAGATAGGGCTTCCAGAAATATCTCTTGTTTTTTCTGGATTGCGTGCTCACTGGTCTGCTCAGTTCCCATAAATGACAGCCTAAGTTCTAAGTCTTGATGCAGGATGGGAAATTAAGTGTATAATTCATAGTTAGAGTTCTACATATGTAATCTGGCCTCCAGGTATCACTCACACCAATTCATTTTATTGGCTTTTTCTTGAAGAATCAAAGCACTTTCCACTATAAACCCAGCTCCAGTCATAATTTTTGGGTACCACTATGAACTGGTACTCCTTTTTTCTCATTTTTCATATTGTCATTTTTTCCCAATTGTCTGGGACAACAGCAGCTTGAGCTGTACGTTGACTATTTTCAATTTTATAGTTAGAAACAATTTTACTAATTGTCTTCAAGGTTTCAGTGCAAACATGCTCACCAATTCCCATCTGTGAGTTTGCCCTTTTGTAATTTCTGAACATTTTTTTCCGTTATTTACTGGTTTGTCCAAATTCCTTTGTAGCAAATAGTCACTTTTGATGAGAGAGGCCACCATAGTGGTAACTCAGACTGTTATATTCCAGCTCTGTCAATTAAGATCTAAGATACTAAATATTCTATAGAAGTGTCAGCATGGTGTACTTTCAGAGAACATATTTTTTAAAAAGTTCTTGTAGACTGAAGAAGTGTCTGTTGGAAAATACTTGCTCTTCTAAAGAGTAACAGTAAGTCAGTTCCTGTTCCTTAAAACACTTTATTTTTCTGGATGTTCCCAAAGTAGTCCAATGGTCTTCCAGTGCTTTGTAGAATGGCTAGGGTTTTTTTGTTTGTTTTTTTTTTGTTTTTTTTCTAGGGATAAATATCTCCAAGGCTTAGCTCTTGCAGAACACAGGGTAGATCCATGAAAAGATTGTCACACAGCTAACCTAATTTTTGAAAGGGTACAATGCAATCAGAGCTTTTCCAATTCCATATTTTTCCCTCATGAATATGCTTCTAAATGGGTGTCAGGCAGAAAACTTCAACTCCCTATCTTGAACAGAGTTTGTTTTGTTCAGATGCATGCTCTGGCTTCTCACAGCTTGCCTCATTAAGAGCTGTGCAGTGACAAATCCATACTATGAAGCTGAAGTCATTTTTTTATCAGAACTTGCTTTTTAGGTGGAGAAAAAGACCTCATGGTTGAAGTTATCACAGAGGCATTTGTTCATGTGCCAGTCCTAGTGATTTTTGTTTTGTGATGTGAGAAGTGAGAAGCATGTTGGGGTCTTTTTTTGTTTAGTTTTTGGTTTGTTTTTTCTCATTGTCTTAAACTTACATGAAAGGTTTATAAGTAGGTTTAAAATTCAAATATTTTACCTTTTTTTCCCTGGAATTCTGTGTCTAAATATTTTTCAATGCCAAAATCTGTTAGTCATATATCATACTGCCCTTTACAGAAACTGGAATTACAGAGGGAATGCTCAAATCTCCTTACCTGTTGAGTCAAACGTACACAAAAGAACACCGATACTGTGCCTTTTGTACTGAAATCTAAAATAAGTAAAAGCTGTCATACTGGGCATAGGTGTCCACCCATCCAATATTTTGAATAACAAATCAGCCAAGTTGTGTTCAACTTGTCTTGTTTTTTAACCTCAGTTGAGAATTATCATATTCAAGATATTGTATCTCTAATATACATACAAAAATAAAAGGGCAAAATGCCATTCTTGAACAAAGGCATCATTCATACAATGAGTTAGAAGTTGTGGGGTGTTTAAAAAAAAATTAAAATATTGTTTCACTGGCAAAAATATTTTAAGGAAGTGTAACTCTAAAAACAATGAGCCCCCTCCCTTCCATGTGCAAGCCTGGGACATCAAGAGTGCAGTGTGCACAAGCTGCTCTGGTTACAGTTTATTATGTAACTGGTTTATGAAATGTAGGCTTTTTTTTTCTTTTACTTGTCAGATTTTGGCAGTATATTGTTCCTATGACATGCGAGATTTTGATCTCATTTTGAATTGGGTGTGCTTCTGCTAAAATCTTGCCACTGGAAGTGGCAAAGACCTTGTATAACAACAGTACCACTTGTCAGGGTTTCTGTCTCTGCATATGGGGAGTAACTCTTCTGTTAAGTCATTATTTCACTATGTTACAAATTAATTGAATTTAACCCTTTCATCTTCACAGGAGAGTCTCCATGAAAGTCAAAAATGTTAGAAGTAGCATTGGTATAATAATTTTTTTCTCTCTGGCAGTACATGGCAATCAGAAAACAGTGCTGAGAATCAACAAGGCAAACATCTCTCTATGTAAAAGTATCTGAAGTTGTTCTATACTATTTATAGTACATCAGAACTGAGTGACTGGTGATTTGACTATATAATCAATAGCTAAACTCGTGATCCTAGGAAAAATATTGCCTATTTTCTTGTGCTTGGCTGCATAAATCTTTTCTGCATAACACATTAGAGCAATGGAATGTTTCAGATGCCAGAAATCTAGCTGAGAAGAGTTTTCAAAATTGTTTTCAAAACATTTATCTTCCTTTATCATCTTAGTCAGTTTTCTGATGTAATTAATAATGTGTATTTGAAGGAGAAAATTGCAGTAATAATTTTTTTAATTTCACTATTTTTCTATTTCTAAAATGAATTAATTTTCTTAAAAACATTTAAAAAAAGAAAAATAACTCTTACTAATAACACTAACAACATGATTGACAAAAAAATAATGAATTCATAGCAAGTATGCTTTTGCTTTTTTATGCTTAGGAATGGTGAAATTGAGACCGTGAAATAGTTTTGCATAGCTTTTGGGATGGGATATAAGGAAACTCTTCAGTAAGTGTTCAGAGAAATACAGTCTAGTGGTTCCTCCATTTTAACAGGATTGTGTAACACTGATTTTATTTGATTCCACCAAAGTCAGTGCAAGTTTTACTGCCATCTTGAATGAGAGCCAAGATACACTTTGAAAAAGTGTTAATCACTTTGAAAGATCCCTCCCCAAATGTCCAAACAGAAGCTATTTGGAAGTTGTCATCTTGGACAAACCATTTTGTTATGTCAAAGGAAGCCAAAGTTCTGCCCCATGCCTTTTAAAGATTTACCTTACATGATTCGGCAGCATGGCCATTCAGTGCAAACCAAAGAAAAAGGTTTAAAGAGTGAAAGAAGACTCCCTGTGTAAACTTGGCAGTGATTATATGTTGCAAATTGTGTTTTTTGTCTGCAGATTACTGTGATCTCACCCAGTAATGCTTGAAATGGAAGATTTTTGTATTCTGCTTTTTGTCTGTGTAATCCCCATGTCATGTGAATCCTGACTTGGTACTTAAGAATTGACTTGAGCTCCAACAAAAAACTCAAATGCACAAACTCTTTTGGAAGGACTGATACTGAAAGGCATTTTCTTCCAGCACTGCTGGTTCTTTATGCAGTACATAGTACCATTTGCAATAGTTTGGAGCACCTCAGATTCCTAGAGATTCAGTGGGAAATGAGCATTCTCAGCACTCCCAGCAAATCGAGCCAAGAAGAAGACAGTATTTTTGCTGTATCACCCTTTTCTCAGCTAGATTTACTGCATCCTGTTAGGGATTGTTCAGTAACTGTCAAAGCCAGTTAAAATATCATAAGAATCCAGACATCCACTCTTGTTTCTACCTGCCCATCCATCTGTAATTTGCCTGGTTTATAATCATAACACAGAGAGGAAAGCTTTCTTTTTCCTCTTTAAATGGACTGCTTTTGATTATAGCGACATGAAAGATTTCTTTTGAGCTTTCCACATATTTTACTGTGCTGTGTGTTTTTCTAGTGAGAAGACAGCTGGCCAGAGTTTTAACTTTAGGGTGAGGTCTGCAATGTTTCTTATCATAATCAGCTACTGAGTTTATTCACTTGAAATATGTGACAATCTGAAGAAACATCTATTACCAGGGATCAAGACAAATTTTAAAATAATAAATTAAAAAAAAATGGTCTTTTTGCAATTCATGGTATTTCACATTAGATTTCTATTAGCTTTCCTTTGCATAACTCATTGTAAGGAATGATACAATGAATTGTGCAGAATGGAAAATAATCTTGCATGGTTTTTTTAAAAGAAAGTTCTTCAACTAGAATCCAGTCATCAAAACACTAACTTTGTGAGTCACAAAGATAGATTACTTAATAGCAGTTGGTGAAAATTAAGTGATTTTTTTTTTTTTTCTTGCCAACAAGCTCTTCCGTGGTACTTGCAATTTGTTCGTAATTTAATTATCTTCGTCTTTGTGGTTCATGGGTTTTTTTTTATGTTGGTACTCACAATATTTCTCATTAGTCCTTTTATATTGTTCCTCATAAAACTTACAGTGCTGGAATGCAAACTTAAAAAGTATATATACAAATACTGATGGTAACAAATATCACAATAAACAAATGCTATACAAACAGATTTTACATGGCCAAGGTAGTCTATACATTCAAGAAATAGTTACCTGAAACGCAAGGAGATAAACAGCACCCTTAGACTTCATTGTTGGGCTGTACGTACCAGTTGGTCAACAACTATGAAAAACACTGAAGACCAGCATGCCTGGTCTAAACACTGATGTAGTGAATATATTCTATAGGGACCTTAGTTGGGATTATGGTATATATTACACACACAGAATTTTCTGTAAGTTTAAAGATTCACCTGCTATGTTTTTAAAGTTATAATTCAACTCCATGAGAGTTGTCCTCTTAAAGATATATTCTAAATGATAAATAGCAATAATGGTGGTATTTTTTTATTTTTTCCATGTAGTGTGATCCTTCATAGTAAAAAACTACTAATTAGCATCATCATATCTCACTGGAGATATATTGACTGGATATAGGATTGGCCATTACTCTCTGCTTGTGTAGTGCTATAATAAAGTATTTGATTTGTTCTTTGATACTACTTTACAAATATAGTAAATATAAATTATATGTGTTTAAAATGTCTATAAAACTTCACATGTTTTTGATGCATATGAAACTTTAGTACAGGCCACATGTTGAGCTATACTTTTATAACAGTTTAAGGATGACTATCCATAGAGAAACACGTTAGTGTGTATATTGGTATTGTGCAGGTGGATCTTCTGTACTGTCTGTGAGCACTGACAGATTTATAAGTCTAGGCCAATAACACAGAGCCTTTGCCCACACTTCAAGTGGATTATGTTTTTGAGTAAGTGCTGCTTTGGTCATGGAAAATTATATCTCTATGAGACCTAAATGAATAATGTTTTTCATTGGAACACCTGTTTATCAGCAGCAACATGAGAGGTTTGAGTGAATATCCAGGCTCCCAATTATGCACAGATATTGCCATTTCCCTGTAATTTATCATTTCTAATTATACACAGTAGGTTTATTTCTGAAATTTCACCTTCTATTAAATCATAGAATCATAGAATGTTAGAGGTTGAAAGGAACCTCTGGAGATCATCAAGTCCAGTACCCCCGTCAAAGTAGGATCACCTAGGGTAGGCCACACAGGAACATATTCTTCCTTTTACCACTGATGTATTTGAAGAAACCCTTCTTGTTCTCTTTTATTTCTTTTGCCACAGTTAATTCCAAGAGTTCGTTGGCATCCTTGTTGCATCCGTACATGTCCTGACAACCCCAGGAGATCAGTCCCTTTCTCCACAGACTGTGAACTTTCTTCCACATAAGATTTTCAGAAGCTTCTTGCTCATCCATGCTAGTGTCCTGACTCCTCTACTTGATTTTTTGCTCAAAAGAATGCCCCCGTCTTGATCTTGGAGGAGGTGTTTCTGAATATCAAGCATCTCTCTTGGGCCCTATACTTTCTAGAGTCTTACCCCAAGGAATTCCTCCAAGCAGGTCTTTGAAGAGGACAAAGCCCTCCTGAAGTCCAGGGTTGCAATCCTACTTATTATCCTGCTCTTTCTTGAATGATACTGAACTCTATGATGTGATGATCAGTACTGCCAAGGCTGCCCCCAGCATTCACATCCCCAAGCAGACCTTCTTTGTTCATTAATACAAGGTCCAGCAGCACACCCCTCCTTATTGGCTCTTCTGCCACCTGTGGAAGTTATCAATGCATTGCAAGAACCTTCTAAACAGAGTATGCCTGGCTGTGTGGCTTTTCCAACAAATATCAGGGTGATTGAAGCACCAGAGCATGCGGTCTTGAGTCTACTTCCATCTGTCTGTAGAAGGCCTCATCAACATCATCTTCACAGTTTGCTGGTCTGTAGTAGACACCCGCAACAGTTTTGACTATATTTGCATGCACCTTAATTCTTACCCATAAGCTTCCAACACGTTCTTCACCCCACACCCGATAGAGCTCAATGCATTCTAGTTGCTCTTGCACATAAAGAGGAACTCCACCACCTCACCTTCTTGGTCTGTCTTTCTATACTTTTTAAGTACATCATTGTCCATGACAATATTCCAGTCATGCAGGTTATCCCACCATGTCTCAGTAACTGCAATGAGATCACAGCCTCCTCTCCTACTTGTATGTTACTACTTTAAAGCAACACAAGCCTTTGTTGTTTGTTTGTTTTTTTTTTTACTTTCTAATATTTTTCTGTCGTATGTGGAGGTGAGGAAAAGACAGGGATTCAGCTAGTGAGGCAAAATAGAGAACTATAATCTAGAATCAGCACTTGCTACTTTGAGTGAAATGTTGGAGACCTGTGTGTGGAAATACAGGCATAAACCAGTAGAGTAAGTTTCTTTTGCTTGTCACACAATGGTGGTTTTCAAAGTTTCACTAATTTTAAATAACAGAAGAAAGCTTTAGGAAGAAAAGATTATAAATAAAATATTAAGGCTGGAAAACTGGCAGTTCAATCATTTGGAAATAACAGAATTGAAGAATTCAGGTTACCTATGGAATTTTCCATTTTCACATCTGCCATGATGGTGCAGGTTTTAATTGTAAAGTCACCTGCCATTTGTTATTGGCCTTCAGCTTTTGTACATAGCAGGTGTGCTAGGACGCTAAAAACATACATTTTTTTAAGGCCTTTGCTTAATATGTGGTCAGAGGTAGACTATGTACACTAAACGAGGCACTGAAATGCAAGCAGATATCATACCTAGGGTGGTTGAAGGCTGTGGTAGAAAACTGAATGCTGTTTCTGACTCTTTTCTGCTAGGGGTGCCTGAGCGAATGAATTTCATGTCTGTCTTTAATGTGTCTCATTTTCTAATTTAAAGCTATAGAGTGAGTTGTATCTATAATGGCAACTGAAGTGAACAGGAACTGTTTGACTATATTAACCTCTATATAATGCTGCAAACCATGAATAAGTTACGTCTTCTGTGTCTCAGATTGACACCTAATGTCAGAGGATTCTTCCAATACTGGTACTCCAAAACTACCCTTTTATAAAATGAACTTAAGGATACTTATTCCCTCACACTCATATTGTAAGTTTTTAATTGATAACTGTTGGAAAAACCTTCAAATGTTATACTAATGAACACAGAAGAGATCCCGAGGAAGTCAGTGACTCTGTCTGAGGAGAGGACTGGAATTGCTGTAAAGCTGAGGGTCACACATCGGAAAATGAAGGTAAAGCAGGATACTAAAAAGTTGCTTATTTCACGGGGTTTGTCCTTCCTGTGCACTGAATAAGATCCTGAATAAACGGTAGTGTGTGATTATGCAATTGAAGATTTCTTTTCAATTATCTATGCACAAAGGCCAAAGGAAGGTTAACTCTGGCATTTCCTAATTTCAGTAGTCCTTAATTGTGCAATCCTAATGGTGTCTGCATGTTCCTGCAATGGGTTTATAATGGTATGTGTGTGTACATGCAGTTAAAGATATAATTGCTGTTAGAGATGCTTACTTTGAATTTTAGATTTTACACATATGCAGAACAGATAATATTGTTAACAAAACATTATTCTCTTACTTTTCTTGTTTCCTTCATTATCACTTAATCAGGATATTCTACACCATATTTTTGATACTGTTTAAGGAAGCTGAGATTGATGGTGATTGAAGTAATCAAGCCACTTCACTGTAAAGCAATTCACTTAGGAGTAGAAGAACTTTCCTTTTAATTTAATTATTTATTGTGGCCTTTGAATGACCCAGTGGTTGGAACAATAGCAATCTTGTTCTGTACAATCTGTGTATCACTAAAACATTGTATTTCATAATAAAAATGGAAAAAAAAAGAACAGCAAGGTGTTCTGTAGTAGTACTTCCTACATGCTACTATCACTTGTAGGATTTAATTATTTTTCCCTTCAATTTTTTATTCATGCATATCTTAAAGGGGATTTCAGGTTACAAATTTGAACGTGAATTTGAACCTTAATATCCTTCCTCCCTTTTCACCAATATTCTTTGCAGAGGTTTTGTTTTTTGGGTTTTCTGGTTTGTTTTGGTTTTATTTTTTTAAGGCACTATAATTTTTAGTTTATTGGTAATTGATTTGTGTTGTCCTGCTGGAAAAAAAAAGAAAGCAAAACACCTTGCATTTGAAACAGCAGATTCAATGTTACACTTATCAAAAGAGAAACAAGAAAATATCTAGACAAGACATGTTAAGGCTTCTAATTCTGCAGTGTTAGTGTGGAGGAGCACTCAGGGGATGTCAGAGTCTATCTGAGTAGGTTCTGTGTGGACCGAGGTTTGAATGAAGGTTACATTTTGCTAGGAAGTGGGGTTCTCTGAAACTCATAAAATCTTTCTGTGTATCTGTTGTAATGGCAGTGTGCCCAGAGCTTTGTGGAAAGATGTCTACTTCTTCAGCAATAAATAGAGTAAGTAAGTAAATAATTTTATTTAGTCGAGGGTAGGATACCTTTGATGTGAAGATCTTCTGGTAGATGAAAGACTGCAATTGGCATGCAGTGCCAATCATCCCCCTGCTTCCTTAGTGCTTTTGGTGCCAATATCCTCAAAAAGAACAAGGACTGTAATCCTTAATTCATCAGATTTGAAAAAGGATTTCCTTTAGAGCTAAGGTTGTTTTTCTTACCCTACAGATATGTAGCTAGAGGTAGGCAAATGAGTCTTGCAGAAATTAAGAAAAATATAATAACTGTGGAACAGAAGTAGGTCTGCTGCTGGTTTAAGCCAGGGGTCCAAGCAGCCCAGTGTTCATAGATGGGCACCTGGAATGGAAGAGTTAAAACAAGCCTTACTTACATAATGCTTCCCCTCAAAACTCTCCCAGTCTTCAACTGTTTACATTTTGGGAATGAAAATCTCACAGAGGTTTCTGTGGCTTGCCAGTTTAGTAGACTGCAATGGATTTCTGCCAACTAATTACCCACTCTTTCTTTGAACTTGGAAATGTACAGCTATCCTTAGGCAGGAAGTACCATGTCTCCACTTCCTGCTGCATGAGGAACCACCTTGTTCTCCTTATTTTGAGCCTGGCTTCTATAAGAAGGGACTACCAAATGAAGACAGTGATCAAATACTCCCCCTGTCACAGGTATCCCAGGGTATCCCAGGGTGTTAGGGGTTGGAAGGGACCTTGGAGATCTTCGAGTCCAACCACCCTGCCACAACAGGATCATTTTCTCTTTCTGTCCCTTTTCTCTTTTACCTACAGACCTTTTCTATACTTTTGTCAAGTCTCAATTACATCATCTCTTTCTCAGCTTGATGAGTACTTGAATATTTCCTCGCTTGCCCTGACCATACACACCCAGACAGGCTTTTCCCATCGCTCAAGGACTTCATTTAAGCCCATGCGGGGACACCTACATGTGCCCAGGGCTGCCAGGTAGCTTGGAGCAGAAGGAGCTACGTGGCCCATGATGGGGGAGGATCTGGAAGCCAGGGTGACTGCAGTGCAGACAGGGCCCTTGCTGACCAGGCATGGTCCCACCGTGTCTGAGCTATACTAGCAGACAGAGAGGGTGAGGCAATAAACCAGGTTCAGGGTCCATCCAGAGAGTCAGGTCAGGATCAGCCAGAGACAAGGCCAAAGACAGATATATCCGCAGTGTATGTCCAGCAAGAAATGAAAGCCAATTAAGGGCTTTTAGTGCATTCAGGACAGTGTCACTCTTATTTATGTTCAATTGTGTTTGTCATTTTATTGCCTAGACACTCTGTCTTGTGAGAGACTAATTTTTCAGTTCTTTAGTTTGCCTTCAAGGTATCTGCTATCTGGAGTAGCTTCCTGTCATCAGCAAACTTCATACTCTTCTGCTGCTTTTCTAGATACTTTTTGGACATATTAAGTAACACAGATCCCAGCAAATGGCCCTGTGGAACTCAGATGGTGGCTTCCTTGACTTTTTACAGCTTCATATTTGCTCCTATGTTCTACCTCTTAACAAATTATTTATCCATGCCAGAACCTTCCTTATTATGTAGTGGCTGCTCAGTTTCCTTTAAAGCCTTTGGCAAAAGTCTTTGCCAGAAACATGTGAACTATGTCAACTAGGTCACACTTACCCGCATAGAGTGACTGAACTCTGCAGAGAATTCCAACAGGTTTATAAGACAAAACATCACTTTACAGAAGTTGTGTTGACTCTCCCAAATAGATTTTATTTATCCAGGTGTCCACTAATTCTAGCATTTCTTATACCACAGAACCCTTGTGGTAGCTGAGGCACTGGTCTGCTCAGTGAAAAAAATAAATGTGGTGGAGGCCAGTTTTACCTTGACTGCTGCTTACTGTCAGCCTTTACAGGTGTCAGTGTTATTAGCAAATCTTCAGCATGTATGACTTGTAATTACTCTGCTGATCCAGTGCTCTACACTATGACTGCATCTTGCAGAAATGGTATTGAAAATAATAGGATGTGTTTGGTTATGTTGACAAGTAGTGGAAAGCAGTGAGCAGTACTTCTAGTACTTTATTAAAATGCAATGAAAGGTTTGAGAAGCTCACTTGAGTTGTAGTTCCGCATTGTAATTTTGTCCTAGAGCTACTCTTGCAGCTCACAGCTGTGAAATTAGCAGAGAACCTTTTCAGTTGCATCAAATAACTAGACCGCTGTTTGACCATCTCGAGGAAATAATCATCTCGTTTTTGACTGTGAAAGGGAGAAAAGAACTGTCATTGGAAGAAGCAAGAATTAATTTCTTCTGAAATGTGTAAGAGATAGGAATGAACTAAAATGCATAAGGAACTGAGATAGTCTGCAATTCGCCATATGTGCTCTATGTTCTGACTCACAAATGCAGACACAAGCCTGTTACTCTGCACAGTGCAGATCTGGTAGTGATGGGACTAAAAGCCCTACTTGTTCCTAAAAAGATGGAGCAATTCTGCATTTCCTCATATCAACTCAGATATGGTCACATATGTAGAATAAGTTATTTCTTATTGATGGGAAATTTGGAGATCAGCTAGTGCAAGGGGTTTATATTTCTTTCTGTTTGAAAGACCGTGCAGAAGTCAGTTTCAAGTGGAAGATAACACTGTTGTGCTAGTTCTGTTTTTTTAGTAAGCCCAAATGCCAAGAAACTTCTGATACTATTACTTCCTGGAAAGTAATTGTTTTCTCAGAACAGGAAGGCTTGTAACTTGTAAATGAAATAGCAAGGCTTGCATTTGTAGGGAATAACAAAATTGGTTTAAAGCAGATATAAGTATAAGCCAAAATAGTGTGAACAAAAATACCCAAATTATTGAATGCATTTTAACAATAAGCCTTTTAATGTCTCTTGGGCTATCAGCCTTATAACTAACAACAGCAGCTTTTCTTATGTTCCTCTTTACAAAAGAATAGACACACATAGAGGTAGTGGGAATGATTCATAGTCAGAACTTAACAGAATTCTAAAAATAATGATATTACTTGTGTAAGAGTAGTCTTGTGGACAAGAAATCAGTAGAAGTATGTCTCTTTATATCTGTCTAGTATCTTCTCTAGAATGTTTTTTTTCCACATTTCTATTCTAACTTATATTTTAGCACTTTAAGTGCCAAAAAGGAGGAAAATAATGCACTTTTAATTATTGTAATACAGTTCTAATAAACCTAATATACCTTGGTCCTCTACAGTGTTTACCATCACTTTGACTTCTTGAGCTTAAGAAACGTCTATGCTGAATCTGCTGTTTTCTTATTGTCACTGGCATTTACAATGAAGTAATACAGGTTTCACTTTGCATCTGTGCTAAGAGTCATGGATTACAAACAGAATGAGGTGATTTCCCATTACAGCTCCTACTCTGGCTTTTGAAATGAAATTTGGCTAGTCTTGGAGGTGCAGTTCTGTGAGCAAGACCAGCTTCAGGCAGAGCAGAGTTGCTTTGAGCAGAAGCATGCTATAGGCAACAGAGCAGCTGTAGTCCTGCTACATACAGCCCAAGGCAGCCTTGCTTCCATTAAAAGAAGGGATATGAACGTGTGGCTTATGCTAGCGGAGGTGTGGTCAACCCTGCAAGCAGCACAAGTGACACCTCATACTGGTTAAAACACTAGGTGCTGAAAGGATGGCTTTCCAGGCCTCTTATGACAACTCTTCACCACACCTGTATCACTTAACCCACTTTGTCCCTTATATACCTCTGAAATTGCTTCATCAAAGACCTTTCTCCACAGTCAAAAAAAGATGATTCTTACTCTACTGAGAAGATTTGAATGTAAGCATGGTCTTGTTTTGGCCCATTTGGACAGCTGGTATGATCAGCTCTTTCACTTTAAAGTGTTCATATTTTTGTCTCTGTTATCATTTTGCATTTGTTTTCTTGGTAGAGTCAGTCTCAGAGGTAGCACTTTGAAAAGAAAAGGTGCAATTGTCTGTCTAGTCATAAATAAAATAATATACTTCTGACAGACATTTGCAAGTAATACCTGGTGATAGATCTAGTAGTTGCCTGATTCCTTATAAACAACCCTCTGCCAATTCCATAACTAGGAACTGCATAAAGTTGCTCCTGGCAGTTCATTTTAGTTAAGTTTAAAGTTCAGGCTGGAGCAGATTTACTGGATGAGCCAAAAAGTGGTTAGTCTGCCACTATTAATATCATGCACTGCAGAGTGTGATTCAATTCTGGGAGGTGTGGTCACATTTTCATGGCCATTTAGATCAGGATTACAGTAACCTTTTGTTTCTGTGACATTATATAGATACAATTGAGTACCTGAATGGATCTGTTCAGTATTGTAGGTCTTCTTTGGCTGGAAGGAAGGAATTTCACCCAACTTCCTAGGCAGACCATCAAGCATTGCTCTACCATTTTCATAATTGATCCAGACCCAAACAAAGAAAATATGCAAGCAGTTACCAGCTGAGTTATTATAAGAATTTTCCTTCTTGTAGTTGTTGCAGCCTGATCATAATGACTTAATTACCACACACCATAAAATGCTGTAATTGCTGTCAGTACTATATACTGTCAGAGCCTGTTTTGGCTGTTGTGGCTGAATAGTTCTGAGACTGAATACAGGAGGGTACAGGAACTGCCTGGGTGGAGAAACCCCTGCAGTGACAAGAGTCACAGAGAGCTGTCTAGCACACTTGAAGGCTTTTTAGACTACAGATGGATTTCCAGCACTCTGTCTCACCACAGAGTTTGCTGCACAGTCACACTTAGGAAAACTACAAAGAGGAAAGAAAATTTCAAAATTCCTGGAAAGCCATTTGGATGAGGAGTGAAGTTAAGTCAGAATGGTGTGTTTTGATTTGGTTTGTTTTTTTCTCCAAATATGTTGGGTTTGTTGAAACTGAAAAGCATATATATTTTGAAGAAAAGTGACAGGAGAAAAATCCCATATGAAGTGTTTTATAATGGAGAAAAATACTGGTTTAAAAATACAAAGAAAAATTTTGAGTCATTGTTTTTAATTAAGTTCAATATTTATAAAAGGTTATATTTATAGAGATTTATATATTTTTTAAAGGCAATAATAATGAAATGTTTTGATTTAACTTATTTGACTTTATAGTGACTAATTTGATATTTTTTGGAATATTTTTAAGGAGATTTCTTTATTTTTCCTTTATTTGGAAAAAAGATCTCCTGTCCTGTTTTTCCTATGCTACTTATAGTCAGGAGGCTGGATTAGCAGCTAGCATATTTTTAATCTTCCAGTTACTTCTCTGCTACACCAAATTAATGTCTGGATCAGCTGACCAGGTAGTAGGTTCATATTAGATTTAATACCTGCAGGTATTAAAAGATGTCTGGAATTCTATGTGCATCCTGGGAGAGAGCTGTACTGAATCTATCCTGAACCATACGGAAGACTTCCCTGCTGGTTTGCATACACAGATCAGTATCTTTCACTGAAAAACTTGCAGTGATTGGTTCTAGTACCAGCCATACAACTAAGATATATTTAGTAGGTTTAATTTCATAAGAACTAGGAGTTCTGGAATAGCACATAACTTTTGAAAAAGTAAGTAGAATCACAGAATCATAAAATGGTATATAATAGTTCTTTAACACTTGGGTAGCAGGTGTTTTGCAGACCTTGGCACTAGGGTCAACTGGAGTAATCAGAATAAGAAGGAATACTTTCACCAACGTAGGAGCTCTTTATATTAACTGTATCTTAGTTGAGCAGACAGTTCTTGACAGAAAAATCTAGAGGAAAGAAAACATGAAGTCACTAAGTTTTGTTGACTAAACCCTTGACCAAAGACCTGGTCTTAACAAAGTGGATCTGTCATAAATCAAATAAAACTGCCAAAAAATTCTGCCATTCCTGCCATAGGAGTCTGCCATAGTTCTAGGCTTGTTCACTGATTTCTATTGAAGAAATAATGCTCTCACAGGACCGTAGCAAAGTATGTTTAAGTTGACATGATAGCATGCAAAATACAAGTACTTAGTTACACATGTAGTTAGTGTGAAAAGGAATTGTTTAAATTTTTCTTATCTGCAGCAGTTAGACACTGTGGTCATGGTGAAATTCAAGCTTCCTTTATTTCCTGTTTACACAGACTCTATCCTCTTTACTCTGTGCTCTTTAATGATGGTTTTGGACTCTTTCTACTTGTTCCCCAGTGCTCTGACTGCGTGTCCAGCTTAGTTCTCCCACAGCCATGGGGTTAAACTAATTTCTGCAGACCTGTTGTGAAATCATTCATGACTCATTCTTCTCTTGCTTGCATGAGTGAAATATGCCTACTAAAAAAATCTCAATGTGGCATGACAAGAAACACTTACCAGGTTGTTAAGTGGGCTCAGCTGTGGTTTAGCAGATCTCTACAGCAGCTTCAAACATATACATTGCAGCATTACTATGCCTCTTCCTAACTCCTGCCTGTAGGGTGGTCAGATGGATGTTTTGAAATATGTTTGGTCTCAGGATACAGTATATCATATTCAGAAGGAGATACTATTAGGAGAATGGGAGAGTCAGATGTAGCCCTCCCTTTTTTTTCACCAGACTTTTTCAGTTCCATCCTTGTGTAAGCACGATACAATAATTTAACAAGCAAAGTGGTGTTATAGTCTGCCTTACCATATTTTCATGTCTGTAGCTTTCTCACTGTGACTCCATGTTACAGCTAGGACTCACCAAACAACAGTTAGTTCTATGGTTTTAGGCCACTTGCTTTTCTGACACTACCTCTATAAAGGTAATGTATTGCCCAGATTAGGCCTTGCATTTATGTTTTTCTTTCTCTACAGAAATGTTCTGTGGTCTGTTTCATTATCTTACAGATTTTATTATTTTCTGTGTTCAGATAGATGTTAGAGGGACCTAGGGTGACATTGCTGGAATAATTTGTTGTCAGATTACTTTTTCTTCTTGTTTGTGCAGATGTTCCTTTCATTTGGTATCCCCAGTAGGGACCACCTTGAATAATGATTCAAAATTAACACCATAAACTTATGAAGTAATAAGAGAAACTTTCTCCACTCTGTTGCCTGCTATTTTTCTGATCAGATAGTATAACCATTCATAGGTAGCATGCTTTCCATATAGAAAGGTTCCATGCTTAAGGTGTTGATTTTAAGCAACATCTATATTTCTGTTGAATTTTGTGTAGTAAAACTACACAAAAGTAAAGTAGGTATTTTTTTTCTATGTTAGAAAATGTGCATGATCAGCAATTAGATCACCCTCTGAGATTCCCTTATCATCAAGTACAGCTTTTCATGTTTAAATCTGTAATGTTTGATCCAAATACCACTGCAAACAGTGAGAACATAGAATCTTACATTAAAATAAAGAGAATGAGATGTAGTTTATATATGTTATTTATTTAATATGTTTAAAGCTTCTTCTTCAAAACTTGAAATTTATTACCCTGAATTCCTGTTTTCAAGTTTTTATCTGGACTTCTGAAAAATATCTAGAACATCTGGGTGGACAACAGTGAATAGAGTTCACCCTAACTTTGTACTTGACAGGATGATAGGATGTGGATGTGGGATACAGACCCTATTCCCACCAATCTCCTCAGACTGCTTGTGAACATTTTACTGATATGCTTCATTAGTCCTTGAAGTGAATTTTCAATGCAGGGAAATGATTATTGAGATAAGTCCTAAAAGAGCTGAGATAAAAGTAATTCATGTGTTCATTTATGAACCCAAGTTTACAGTTTGCAGTTTAATAGTTTACGCAGCATATGTGAAGAAATTAGGGAGAAAAAAAAAAAAAAGAGAGAACCCAAGAACACTGCTTTATTTTATTTATTCTATGAGGTAAGTTTAAATACCTTGCTGCTTTACTTAGTGCATCATGAAGAGTCATATGAGTAACATAATGGTGTGTGCCATAACTACTGACATATGCTTTATATTTTGTTGCTTTTTTATAAATCATCACACATGGTAAGTTGCTTTTCTGTTAATCATTCTGTGCTGTAACACTGTGATATTTTTGACTTCCTCCAAACTTTGCAGTTAACGCTGCATTAATACAACCCTGTAGTCATGGAAAAAGATATTATGACATAAATCTTGTTATTGACTGTTATTGTAAAGCAAATTTACATTCAGGAGGCTAAATCCCCTCCTTGTTTGAGAAGTATGCATATACTCTCCACTCTGCTATGTTTACATCTTTGGGCTTGCACTGCTGCTTGTTCAAATGCTAGCTCAAAAGTTACAGAATCATGAACCAGAAGATCTTGAGTATTTGCAGAATCAATTGTGGTTACAATTTACAGAATAATTGTGGCTAAGAACTATAATAAAAGGTAAGTAATTGGAAAGCAGTGGGCATTGTAAGCATTCTTGGAAATTCAAAGTCAGATGTTCAAAATCAGAGTTTGATTAGTGTCTCTTCCCTATTTGCTTTTTTTATTAAGCCCAATTTATTTTAAGTGTCATTCAAGTCCCATCACTGGAAGGCCAAGGACTTAGTGTCTTGAAGGATTCAGTCTTTGAGGCTTTGAAAATTTCAACAGTAATGAACTGGCTGTCAGACTGGGGTTTGATTCTCAGAGGGGTCCAGATATTCTGTCTGGACATTCAGTACTGATGGCAGATCTTAAACAGTTACTTTCATGTTTTTGTTGGTTTATATTTCAAGTGCAAAGACAGAGAAAATAGATAAATGAACTCCAACTATAAACAAGAAGATACATTTTTCACTATGGCTTTCAAAAAGGATTTCCTTGAGAACAGTTGAAATGTAATGTCAAATGGTGTTGAAAATGATGTTAAGGAGGAGAGCACCATAGTCACTGGTGTTTTGTGAGGGTAGGTTTGGCTAGAAACATTGGCTGAAAATTTGCAAGGTGAGGATGTTAAGTTTTGAGATGATTACACATGTTGGCTTCCTTGACCTTCAAAGCTTTGTTGAATACAAAACAACTGCAGAGTAAAATATTTCAGGAAAATATAAAAAAAAATAACCTCAGACAGAAGGAATATGGGAGCAACCTGGGGCTTGGCCGTCAGTAGTTGAATAGCTACTGCAATTAATGCAGTACAATGTGTTAAAGGTCAAGTAAAGGCACAATACTTGGTTGTAAATGTTAGTGTATAGCCATTATTATGAGAGAACAGTTTGTTCATTTAGTTTTAGAGAAGGATGATGCCATAAAGTTCTGTCTCATACTCACTTCCCGTCTCATTTCAAGGAACACTATGCACCTGTCATTATACTTCCTAATCTTTTAAAACCTCCTTAAACTGTGTCTCCAGGGTTAACAAAATACCTTTTTCCTGTCTGCTTTATATGTAAATAACAGATTCATGAAAGAGGTTTCCTTTGGTTGATTGGCTTGGTTTGGTTTCAGAAATTACCGAGCAAGTCAATTGTAAAACTGCAGTTTCCATTAAGTGGCAAATGTTTTAGATGTTGTTTCCAAATAATGCTGATGACTGCAGAACCATCACAGAATATAAAATAAGTTCCTTCACATGAAGCAAGTGCTGGTAAGATTAAGGAAGCATTCTTCTTCTTATAATGATCTGAATAATTTGATTTTGTTTTGGGGAAACAAGAAGTTGTAAGTCTATTTTCAGAATTCCTCTTTCAGTGAGGAATTGATTTCTCCTGATATCTGAGATAGAATCTGTCTGGTATTAAGCTGCACAATTCATTGCTAGACATGTTTTGAGCACAGAGACCAGTTTATCGCTGTAGCAGGCATGTTAAAAAATATCACCTCGACATCTGGAAACCTGTTCATTAAGATCTAGAGTAGAAAAATAATAAAAACAAGACATAAAGCATTTTGAAACCTAACAGAGAGGTCTTAAAGCCAAACTTAGTCAATCCTATTATTGTCGCCTTGCTTAAAAGAGAATCTCTTTGAGGTTTGTGTTAAGCAGCCATAGTTGACAGAAAGGACACAGATCAGGGTTGTTCATTTTTTTCTGACTATCATTATAAATTATTTTTCTAGCTTTCAGTAAAGAAGTAAAATGCAAAAAAAAAAAAAAAGAAGCGAGGCACACGGTGTCCATCCTCAAGTTGTTAAATACATTTGATCAGACTCAAATTCCTAACTTGAAGTCTGTTCATCCGTGGAATATTGTTCTCTAGGGAACTGGTAGAAAAAGCTGATAGAGTTGGAAAAAGCACTGGATTGTGTAGGGAGACTTCTTGATTGATTGCAGTGGGAGTTCAGTTGCTAGAACTGTTGTAGGACTGGATGGGGGTTAGAAAAATAAATCACATAGCCTAGGCTGACAAAAATAAAAGGTTCAGGTGTGATCACACAAATATCAGTCATTGTAAGCTTAATGGAAGCAGTAAGGAGACACTTGACTGTTCAATACAAGACTTTGTTGTCTGCATTTGTAATGATGTCTTTTGTGCTATTACATAAAGGAGAAATGCACCAACAGACCAGGGGTGGAGATCAGTAATACAGCAGTGAAGGAATTACTGTTTTGAGCTACGTATGCAATTCCCTTCCATCTTTACATCTGATGGAAACACCACAGTAAGAAAGCAGTTCTAGATGCTGTGTCACTGTAAGTATTCAAAATTATAATGAATGGCTGGTTTGAGAGCAAAAAACAGCATTAGAGGTGTCAGAGTAACACTAAGGATCAAAAATGTACACAGTTCCCCCTCACTTTTAGTTTGCCATATTGTACTTAGCGTTATTCTGTTCTTTGCAGTGCAAAGTAATTTCTGATCTCACTTTTACTTATGCAGCTTCACTGTTTCCAGCAGTGAAGTCCCTAAATGAAGCATGAGAGATGAAAGCTTCAATTAGCAAAGAGGCTCTAAATCCTTTCCAGTCTACTGACCCCTCCTGTAACAGTATACAAGAAAATACCTGATATCATTATGCAGAAGATCTTTTCCATTTGTTCTGGGCAGAACTGGTTGAATAATAAGTGTTAACACTGAATATGTGATATTCTTTCCAAGGTGAAAGGATGACTTATTTTCAGTGATGGGGTAAATATAAATACTCTATTATTTTGTGATGTTAAAATATCACAAATATTTTTACTTAGAGTGTTCCTTCTTGCAGACCAGATGAGACAGACATATAACTGACAGCATCTATTTTTTAAAAGCTTATTGAAAGGACCCAGAAAATACTATGGTACTGAAATTAAGTAGCCCAAAGTTTATTAAAAAAGATACTTTGAAAACTAGTACAAAGGACAGGTATTATAAACCCTAAAAAAAATTTTGCAGGCTCTGTATGAAATCCGT
This sequence comes from Chloroceryle aenea, assembly GCA_013399075.1. Lineage (NCBI taxonomy): Eukaryota > Metazoa > Chordata > Aves > Coraciiformes > Cerylidae > Chloroceryle > Chloroceryle aenea. The sequence continues at coordinate 327,545 of VWZY01008683.1, read as the reverse complement.
TTTGGGTTGTTGTTTCCCAGTATGTCTGTAATGCCTTGGTATTGTATTATAATAGTGAATTGCAGGGCAAAGTAATTGTGCGTAATTTCTGTATCTTGTTAAACACTAGCAAATCATAGTTTCATCCTCTATTGCAAGATATACATGTTATTATTAGCAGATTTTTCTGGGATAGCTAAATTAAAAAAACCCCAAACCTCTAGATACCAAATTTGGCCTATAAACACAGTAAGCCTGAAGAATATCCCTAACTAACAACACAATATCCTCCCTACTGCGTGTTTTCTAGAGGCATGCACAGGAGTTAAGAATTATGTTTACTCACAATGCTGATAGCAGCAGCCAGAGAAAAAGCATTCTAACATTGCAGCCTGGGAAGGAAAAGTCTGCAATTGAACTGTCCTCTTAAAACCAATAAAGGATGTTGAATGCATCAAAGGTCAAATGAAAACTGCTTTGTATACTGGTTGTATGTTGGATTTGTTAGGTAAAGCACCCAGTGAAGAAGCCGTATTTTCTACTTTCACTGCACAAAACATTCTGTTACGGAAAAATTTCATCCTAACAATTTCTTTAGTCTGGGTCCAATGTATATATAGAGAAAATGTATTTGTGATATTCATCTTTATGACTGAGTTTCACTAAGAACATGACCTGTGCCCACATTTTTAACCAGTATCTGTGCAGTTTGGTGGGATCTTAAATTCCTACAAACTACACCTCACTAAAACATTGTCCCACTCATTTTTTTTAACAGCTTCCCAGGCAAACACAACACTTCCTTGTACAAATGATACCAAAGAAATTATTTTGCCATACATCCTGGTGTAGTTGTGTTGAAGCTAACGGCACTCATGGATTTACTTCAACTGAGGATGTTATTCTCTTTGTAACAATGCATCAACTGAACAGCTGGGAGACAGCAGCCAGAACTTCTCACTGGTGTGGTCAAAAAAAGACATTCTTGATGACCATTCCTCTTTCCAAATGTCTGAATGATTTGTAATGGAATGTGATATGTAGATCTCCATTTGAAACCATTATGTTACATGCTTCATTCTCACAAAAAGCCCCTCACCTGTTCCCACCTTATCCCTTTCCTAACCTAATGTTCTCTTTACTGACATGTGTTAGCTTCTGTGCTTATTGTACTAGCCCATCAATTTACTAATTAATACTTGTTTAACCAGCATATCTAAACTGAACTGTCAATACCACTCTTTGTCCCAGACTTCTGCTACTTTGTGGAAAAAAATTCCAACTCAGGCCAAAACTAGCGAGTCAATTCTGTTATTTTTATAAGATTATCACAGGAATGCCAATGAAAATATTCTTAAGTTACAATGGGTGTAACACAGGATTTTCACATTACCCCCTCCCACCCCCTCCCTCTGGGGGAAATCCATAACTTTGTCTACAGTGTGAACTCCACTCCTATGGGTCAGGGCAGATTTACCCAGTCAGTGTGTTTGTTTCCACTTCCATTTTCATTGGCACAAAACCAAACAACTAAGGGGAAACAGGCAGTGCAGGGCCCCCACCCTGGCTCTGAACATATTTTCTTCTATTGTAGCTGGTTCCCTCAATTTCCCAGATCAATCAAAACCTGCTGGACTCACTGCTGTGATAAAGTCAGTTGCTGTCAGGAGGTAGGATATTTGCCATAGAGCGATCAAGAGAGTTCAGAGCTTATAGTGGCAATGATAACCCAATAAAAATAAAATCCTACTGAATTCCAGCATAAAATAGGGCCTGAGGGATAATATGGAATATCAGGAAAGACACTAAATTCCTTATGGTCTTTGTGTTTTGTTAATATCCCACTTTGGAGAATGAATAGCATCAGCTCTGATTTTTCAAGGTCTATTGTAACTCTTTTGAGATCTGGCATATAACAGCTGCCAAAAATGTCAATAATTGGATGACTCCATTTGAAGGCTGGTTAGGATTCTAGTCTTGAGAAATATAGAATTCTGTTCCCTGAAATGTCCTGACAAGTCTCAACAGCCTGGATGTAAATGGTATTCCTTAAATCTGTGTAAAGTTCCAGTCTACTTATGTTCCTTACAGAAAGGATTAAGAATCTTGCTGTGTTATTTATGAGAAATTAAAGAACAAAATCTCTTTTGGTGTAAGACCATGTTATACAGTTGCATCATGAGAAAGTTCAGATCAGCTTTTACTGTCTTGGTTTTTGTGCAAATCTGCTGCTGGGTCTAGTAGTAGCCCATACTCATGGTAAATGCTTCCTGAGTCAGTAATTTACTATTCTCACTTCTGCTTTTCTAATGTTAACCTCAGATTTCAAAATTAAACTTTGCTCTTCCTGAATTTTTTGTAGATTATTACACCTTAAGTGTATCCTGAAAGATAATTTTGATTATCATGTTAGAAACAGGATGTACTACCACCTGTTTCTCCCAGATTTACGTGTAGCATTTGAACCACCAAAACTAGTGACAACTGCTGGTATGCAAGACAGGGCCTCGTGCTCTGCTTTGCATGGCTGCTTTCCATTTCCCAAACACTGGCCACCTCTATTCCAGTAAAGGAGACATGCCCAGGGCTGTTCTGTTCCTCAGAGGCAGGTCATGCCATGTCCCAGATGAACATGGTTATGAAAACTAAGGTAGCTGTATTCAGGCTGCATGTTGGCAATGGTCCCTGACCTGTGCCGGCTGCTGAGCCAATGCCCAGGAAGGGTTTGGAGAAGAGCTGGCTGGGCTGGCCAGGTTCAGCTTCATGCTGTGGCACTACAGGCAGTTGAGTCCCAGGGCCTTGGATCTTCATTACTGTGGAGCTATTAACACTGTACCTGATAAGTTGGTTTAGATTCGAACATAAGTCATGAGGTTTTTAATTCCTTACAGCTTCATGTCTTATCAATTATTGTATATCTGGAGGGATTCAGAGGTCTTATTAGATACTTGGGAAAATGTCTGTTGGCTTTCTGAATTTTATATTCCTTTCTTTGATAATTTTCAGGTTGGAGCTCCTCAGGCTGATGTTGTAACATAAGAGAAAATATTGTCTTTTGTCAGTTTTCCATTTGCCACATATCATTTCACTAAGTGACTTGTTCTTGTCTTACAAAAGAGAGAAAATAACCAGTTCTAATTCCTTGTGACAAAAAAAAAATTAATTCGTTAAAAAACTGATAAGCAACATCAGATTAGAGCAGCCTGAAGCAGGAATAAGAAGTGACTTCACAGACAACAGTTATACTTTCATATGTCTATATATTAGCCTGTGAGGATTTTTTTTACCAGTTCATTATTCTTAGGTGCACCAACCAGTGCAGCCATTTAAAGTGTATGCTGCAAGACATACTGCATCAGCAAAAGATGATGTGAGGCAAGTTGATATGGCTGGCCAGGGCATAGTACTTTCTTTGTCTCCTGGCTTCAGTGGCCAAAACCCAATTGTTGAATTATTTTGTGAAAGCACAATCTTGCCTTTCATTCAATCATAAAAGGCTCTGCCAGGGTTATGTGCTATTTCCAGTCAGGAATATGGAGGCTTTAAATTCTTGCTGGGTACAAGGAGTACTATGCAGATGATGCAATGGGAATGATGCAGAATGAGAGTCTGGACTGAGTTTTTAATAGTGCTTAAAATAGTGCTTTCTTGCCAATCAATGAAAAAAGTCACATTTGCAAACTATGAATGCACAGAGATGAAATATTCTGCCTAATTACATCTTTATTATACTCATGCTGTGCAAAATGCATTTGATTATAAGTTTCAGCTTTAAGTAGGATAATGTAAATTTTCACTCATATAAAGCTTACAAGATTTTTATTTTTTGAATTATACTGGTTATATCACTATGAGTCTATGCAGGTGGCTTCACATAAAAACTGGCAATGTTTACTCTGCTGAGAATGCTGTACCTATTAATATAAATAAGTATTTTGGGAACATTTTTGACATTTACTTAAATTGTATTGGTTTTAATTTTTTGATGACCTACATTATTTACTATTTTAGTGACCAGCAGTTGAACTCTTCAGTGCTTTAAGAAATTTAAAACCCCCCAAAGGTGATCTGAAATATATTTCTCTACATACATAAACTGTCCAGTGTCAAAGCCTCCTACTGATGCCTTTGCAGAGCTGGAAGTTAATATAAAATCCTATTAACAAAGGGTGATGGGATGGGTTTGAACCCTACCCAGAGGAATAATGCTTCTATTTTTAAGTGAGGTTGGCAGGGAATAAGAGACTTTGACATGGTGACATTTTTAGAAAGTTCATGACTGAATTAGAATTAAACCTTTCCTTTCCTGGTCTTTAGGCAGAAAATAATTTGGGTAGGAAATTTAAAGATTGGAATGAAGTATTTCTCTGACAGTTTGATAAAAAGATCGATCTCTTGCTCCTCCCAAATTCAGTCAACAAAATGGCAGTCTAGAACATACCCAATGGGTAGATGGGGAAAGGGAGGAAGAGTATGGGTTGCTGTATGGACATTAGGCCAGGTGTAAAAAGGTTCATGTTAATTATTTAATCACATGGTAACGAGCTTGTCATATGCAACCCATGTGTATGAGAGTACATCTCTCTCCCTGAATGGGTGTTTGCATATGTTGGTCCAGTTATTAGTCCTTTCCTTAAAAGGAAAAGATAATGATAAGAACTAGAGTGGATTGCAAAGCCTTGCTCTCTGCTCGGGCCTGTGCAGTGCCTCCCCTGTGCTTTTCATACTGCAGCAGTTACAGAGTCATGCCCTCCTGTTCTGCCTTGAGGGGGCTACAAGACTGAAGACAGGACTGTAAAGCTTCAAACACAGCAATCAAAGGCATCATTGTTCAGGAAAGGACTTTAAACAATTGCTGAATTTTAAGTCCCTGCTTAAATCCAAATTATATCTGTGAGATTTTTAGCATTTCCACAAGATTTTTCAAAATTTAGGGCTGTGCATATTGTAGAAATGCTGAAGTAGAAATTATTCCATATTACCATTACAAATCAAGGGACATTTACATTTATACACAATCAGAATCATATTTTCAACAAGTAGATCTCAGCCTCAATCCTGTGTATATATGGACAAACTTTTATATACATGAGAGTGTGATGAGAGTTGTACTTCCCTTCTATTTATTGCACAGTTA
>VWZY01008683.1:305276-322389 GCA_013399075.1 Chloroceryle aenea | reverse complement strand
GGTTATCCTTTTTTTTAAAAAATAGAATTAGGATTGTCCTTTTAATTTGAGGATTACAATGCATGCTAACATTTTGTGACGTGTATAGCAATTTTTATCAGGGCCAGAATACTGTAGCAAAATTAGCGTCTTTTGGGGAGATCAAACAGCTTGTACAATTTGGAAAGTAAATAAAGAAGCAAAAATAAACCTGCCACACCTCCTCATTTTCGCTTTCTCAGACAGAGCTCGATCAAATTGTGGGTTGCACAGAGAACAGACCACATGGTTTGGTGTGCAGAGGCTCCAGAAGAGTGCTGTGCAAAACGTCTTGCATAAAAAATTTGTATATGTTTTATAACTAACTTATAAGTGAGTAGAGCATTACTTTATGTCCAGAATGAAAGACATGACACTTTTTTGCAATTAATATATTCACATTTTTCATATAGATATTTTACTGTAGATCTACAGATCCCCTTTATGTTCAAAATGATTTTTTAAAGTGAAAATAAGCTATTGTTGAAGTCTTTGCCATGTGATACCTGTTCTGGGTTTTGTGTTTGTGTCTGGTTGCAATAACACAGGTTTGTTTATTCTGTAGCCATTCCAGCCCACCCACATCTTGGTGGTTTGGCCCTTCCTCTTGCTTGTCTGCAGGTGTGCCCATTGCTGACCTCATTCACCCATCTATTTGGAGTCATAAATACGTTTAACATAATGTTTGGCCATATCTTTGTTATGGTATCCTTGAAATAGAAAAAAAGAAATCCCACAGTTAATTGCTTATTGTAAAGTAAGACTTTTTCCCGCCTAATGTTCATCAAAATAGGTATTTTTTCATGCTGCCGCAGTAAACGATTGTAAGGTCTCGCATCTATTTTGGGCTTTGCCACATTCTTGTACACGCCTATGTCACATTACCTCCCCGTGCTTCTCTCTTACTGGTTCAAAACGACCATCCTTGTAGGTTCCTTGTACGTACGTTCCTTGTAGGTTACGTACCTTCAAAGGTACGTAAAGTGCTTAAACGTTCTCAGGAATCTACATGAAACCAAATTATAATTAATTCTGTACTGCTTTTTAATATCTGAAGTGCTAGGTACTGTAGCTAAGATTTCCTGTGGTTTAGGATTGGTCTAATTCTGTCAGGCAGGGGAGATTTTATTGTTCACTTGAATAAGACTAGAGTTAACATAAGCTGTTTTAGTTTATTTTATAAAAATTCAATCCCAGAGCTACATAGATTTATTTCAAGATATTTTCATATGAAAGTTGTGTCCTTTACAGGGAGAAATAATTTTCATGCCAAAATGAAATCCAGCATTCTATCTTACTTTCATAAGCAAGCTTGTCAATGCATTTTAAAAAAATACCAGCAGCGTTAATTCAACCCACACTGGTATCCTGTGCTGCTGCCTACGCATATGTAGTCATTTACACTGCTGTCAGGTGGAAAATGCTGTGCAGAAGGCCAGCTGCATGCTACAGCTGGGGGAAAAAAAAAAAAGTAAAACCCAATGCAAGGTATAACTTCATGGGAAAACAAACTGGATAATGCACAAATTGCAAGCACATTGTTCCACAGAGACCCTGTTTTCTTTTGATTCTAATCTTCACAAACTGCAAGTCTGTATGGATGAAACAGCTTGTCCCAAGCTACCTTGCTTTTCCTCTTTTAAAATATTTTTGGCCAAAGAGTATTTGTTGTCCAACATTTCTCCAAGGTTGCCTAAGTGTAGAAATGAAAGCAAATGGAGAAGTAGAAGTCAAAACTTATGCCCGAGAAAGAAGTGCAGAGTATAATAGGGCAAAAGATGAGGTGTTAGGGGAAATGATGATAATGGAAAGAAGTAGAGAGGCGTGAGGAAATAAATACAAATATTAGCAGATTTTGAGTCTGGTGATGGAATATGTTAGTTATGTAAGAAGAAATCAAGAAAAGAGAAGTACAGGAGGAATATGGGACAATGTTATATAGACAGCGTTTGCTTCCAGAATCTGCAGTTCAGCATTGTAGCTCTGGGTCTGACTGTGACTTTAGTCGTCCATAAATGGATTGTGAAAGTCACTTTTCAATTGTGTATCTCAGTGCCTGCAGGTGTCTTCATGAGTACAAATGGTGGGATCCTGTGCTGGAGCTCTAAAGAGACAAAATAAGTAGATTGGACAAACTGGGAGATTCATTTTGTTCTGTAGGATATGAGGAGCATGTGTGTGCATGTCTGTTTGTATGGTGTAATCATTAACGAGTCACTTACTGTTTCCCTTAGCCCCTTCATTTTAGGACAGTCTTCAGATGATTCAGCATAATGGAGGAAAGACACTTTCCTCTTCATAGGAATTAAAAGATATATATGTGAAATGTGCAGGAGACTCATAGAAAAGTGGGAATGGTCTCATGGTCAGGAAAGTTGGCAGCCATGAGTACAGGACTCTATCCCTGCCTTTATTGATAAGTTCCTATTAAAGAAAGCCAAATAGCTTTGACCACAATTTTCCACTGGTCTCTAAGTACTCAGTTTTGGATTTTCTCCAGTGGGTCAGATTGACAGACTGCTGTCCCAGCTGCAGTTTAAAGTCACTGATAGTGTGCTTTGGGCATATAAGACTGTGTGCAAATTTTAAATAGTTAAGGAAAGTCAGTACTCTCATTTCTTTTATTAGGAATCCAAAATACAAGGAAACTTTTCCCATTTTTCCCCATTATCTCCATGGCTAACTTTATCCTAAAATGAACAATACAGTAGGGAAAAAGCCATTGCCTTTACAGTCAGTTCTCTTTCTGAAGTCTATTGGCATTTGTGAATCGCTTTGGTGTAAGCTCCAACATACTTCAGCTGAATTTATTAATTTTAATTTTTAGCGTAGTGTTGAAGTGTCATACTAAATACTTTTAAATTTTTTTATTATAGGAAGTATGAGTCCTGAGGGAAAAAAAAAGTTATTATGAAATGAAAAACATACTGCAGGGCATTCTCATAATGGAGATAAAAGAATTTACCAGTGAAACTTTCAGTTTAGGAAATGTTGAATTAAGTGCTTGGTTTCACTCTATGAGCAGGGTGTTCATTTTGGTTTAGGAAAGAAAAGAGGGGGAGAAAAAAATTAAGGTTTTTATAGGATAAAATATATTTAGAGAGTGAATTTCCTGTGGTCTGGGGTGATAAAAAAAATTTGACAGGCAGATTCTGCCTATGTGGGGTTCCTGACCAAGAACATCATGCCTAAATTTGTTCCTATTAAAATCAATAAAATATCCCAGATTGCTTGTAGAAATGTTTGTGGTGTGTATTGCAACTCAGTATCCACAGTTCATAACTGTTCTGAGCCAATAGGATTGCAAAATATCTGTCAGCTTTGGCTGAAAGCCTAAGGTTGCCACAGCATTTTTTCTCTTTAATGAGTAAAATAGGTGGCATTTATAGAAAAATAACTGTCTCATACGAAGCTGTGCAAAAAGTTCCATTCAAAACCATTCTGTTTATATATAGCTTCGTTGTTTGTTTTCTTTTCTTTTTACTTACTACTGTGGACATTTGCATGAAAACAGGATATTTCTCCTTCAAATTGCAGCCATGGACAGAATAGCTGCTATGCCAAAATGGAGCCAACCCACTTCAAAAAAGTAAACTATTTTGCTCACCAAATCTGTTTCTTCTATATATGTAAACTTTTGAGCACTTATTTTCCTACCTAAATTTAAGGAATGTTTTTTGCCTTAGTTCTGTAAAACCAACAAACAATATGGATATAATAAAATGAGAATATGTTGTTGAAAAGATTAAATGAGAAAAAAAGCCAATAACATAAATGTTATTTATGTTTTAGAATTTGCTGTGACGGATAGCAGGGATAAAATTATTTTTGTTATGTGTACTCACTTATTTTTCACAGCTTAGAAGCAATGATAAATACTCAAGACAGAGAAAAATGCATAAAGAGAAGACCTGAGTCCTGTTTTGTCTGATGGTGATCAGTAGAGTTAATAAAAGCAGGCTTCTCTATAGAATGTCTGTGTTTTTTCTGATGGACAAATTTGACTTCTCCAGTCTCGAGTTGAATGTAATATTCTACTATTTGAGAGAAACACCTTTTTTGACAAGTGGCATATTTTTTCCTGTTTTGGTAATGTTTCATAATGCCCTTAAGGTTTTACTTTAGGTGTCCAAGGCTGCCTGAGTGTACATTAAAAACAATAGTCGTATATGTATTTACATCACTTAGCAGCATAGTCCCTGACTTCGGGTCCATATGAGTGCACAGGGAAAGCTCAAGTGCCCAGATAGCTCCGTGTCGTTTATTTCTCTGTCAGGAATGAGTAGGAGAGTGGGTGTGGTGTGCTGCCAAATCCTAGGTCCCTGTAGCCTCATCCTACCAATAATGAAGGCAGGAATGTGCATCATGGAGCCTTCCAGCTGGAGGCAGCTCTATCCAGAGCCATCTTACAGCTGCTCTACCTCGTAGAGGCTCACTCACCCTGGACTATGAGACAGCCATGGTTTATGGCTTAGAGCATGATTTTCCTGTTCCTCTCAATCTAGGGAGGTTCTCTGAAAGCTGATCCCTATCTGTAAAAATCCACTGGACAAATCTGTCATCTGTTTATACAACTGCAGGGTTTACAGTCACCACACTGCTAAGTAAATACTCCCTTTCTGGTTAATAAATGGAACAGTGGGGTGTCAGGGCAGGTGAGCATAGTCCTCTGAGTGTAGATACACAGAGAAATTTAAGGGTGGACAGGCACCTGTTTGTACTACATAGATCAAGTTTTCCAATGTCATGAGCACCACTTCTTCCCAGACCACCTGCAATTCTTTCAGACAATGTGGGTGTTTTTCCTCATTTGAACAAAGAAGCATCTCACTGACCTTTCCTAATGTAACCAGCCTGTACTGGATTCTGACCTCAATTAATTGTGTCTTTACCTCTTTGGGATCATAAAAATTCATGGTTTGCACATAAAAATTATAGAAACACTGTAAAACACATCTTGCATTTCTCCCTGCAGATGTACACTGTTTCATTTTTTTGCCATGCCATTTAAACTGTCAAGGTCCATTTGCTTAGACCAAGCACCATTTGATAGAAAGAAACATCAAGGGCTCTTTGTTTCATGTATGCCTATTTTGTAGCTGCTCCATATGTAGTTTACACTTGACAAACTTTTTTAGTTGATGTTAGCTTGGGCAACTAATAATGGATGCTCACATTGTCTTATTTTTTCATACTTGTAATACTAGATGCAGGATTGTGGCCTAAATGTCTACAAAATAATTCAGAAAAAAAAATGTGCCAGTTAGTTTCTTTGGTTATTTATTCACAATATTCAGTTCCCACCTAATTCGTTCAGTGCTGCTTTGGCAAACTCTTACAGATTTTAGCAGCAGGCAGTTCACGGTAATTATATTGTATAAGACACTAAGCAAATAATATGATAAATCATCAAATATAAGCCAAACAAGAAACACAACGCTGGGTACTGGCTGAGCCTGAAATTCTCGTGGGTAAGCACAGCAGGTGAGCAAAGGAGTATGAGGAATAGCATAAGAATTTTTTAGAGCCTGACTGCCACAAATGGAGCTGAATCAGCATGGGAGTAGTGAAGTAATTTGCTGTTGATTCAAAAGCCAGTAGCTCACTGTTACCCTTCTGGGGGATGTGGAGAGCATTTGCCAGAAATGCTGATGACTACTACCCTTTGAGAGCTCTGCAGAGCTGCTGCTTCTGCCACTCTTCAACCCATCTCTTGTGCTGCTGCATTCCAGGGACATTCCACTGGAAACAATAGCATGGCACAGAGCTGGTAGAATAGCTACTAGTCAGCATTAGACCAGCAGTGAAAAAATGTACATGGTAACAGTCATCTCTTTAGAGGCTGCAGTTTAAGAATTTGTTTGCCTTTCTGAGTTGAAAAATGTTGCTTTTGCTCTTTGTCAAGTCAATATACATAGCAGATACATATTGTGTGCACAAATTAATTTACCAGCATAATTTGCATTTCTTTTGTCTAGGATTTCTTGTATAAAATATTCTTTTGCTGTACTCCTGAAATTTGACCATTTGAAACAAGGCTTTTTTCTGCCTTTCTTGCCATCTCTATTTATGTTTTTCCTACAGAAATACTGGTAGTTATTGTGTTAATGATTACTTTCCTGTTAAGTTATCTCTCTTCCTGACCTCCAGCCTTTTTCTGTTTTTATTGCCAGCTCACGGATGCTACGACTGTAGGATCGTGCTAACTGACCCCTCTGGAGTTTTCACTTCCCCATGTTTCCCCAGTGATTATCCCAACAGCCAAGCGTGCAAGTGGATCATCCGAGCACCTCATGGATACATCATACAGCTAACATTTATTGATTTTGACATTGAAGAAGCTCCAGGCTGCATTTATGATTCACTGACTTTAGACAATGGAGAAAGCCCAATGAACCTTTGTGGCATCACTGCTAAAGGTTTATCCTATAACTCTACTGGAAATGAAATGATTGTGTCATTTAAAAGTGACTTCAGTATCCAAAAGAAGGGTTTTAATGCCAGCTACGTACGAAGTAAGTCAATCCTTTCATAACCTTTATAGATGTTAGAAAGAAATGTCCAATAAGGATTAGAATGATACTTCCTGAAGGAATCAAGTCTTCCATGAGAAGGGAAAGGATGGGGAGGCTGCAGGGAGAAGACTACAGAGTTCTATTGTATGCTTTTTACGTAATTTATTTTTCATTGGATGAAAATAAATTATTTTATTCATGGACATAACATCAAGTGCATTAGAAAAACTTATCACATGCAAAGACTGTAGGCCTAAAAGTTCCTCGTCCTGCAGATTTATGCTAGAGGGGATAGGACACCTGTCCTTCAGGTCAGCGTACCTGTGTAGGGACATAAAATCTAAAAGAGACCATGGGAGGCAACTTAGCTGAGCCAGAAACTAGGCCAGTCCAGGCCTCTGGCACAGTGAAATGCCCAACAGTGGGGAGGATTATGTGCAAAAGACAGAACTTCTCAGGGGTTCTTCCAGCCTGTAGAACAAATTCCCAGGGACAATCTGACATTACTAAATGGCTACCTTTGTTCAGTTCCTTGACCTTTCTTTCCCTTCCTTCAATACATAGAAATGCTTAGATTTTAAAAAGCTTAACAACTGGGGAAAAAAAAAATGCATCGATGCTTTTTCTCCTAGAAGATAAGGGTACAAATATTATGTGATTGATGTTATTTTCTTCAAAGCATTAATTAGAAGTTGCTTTCGCATGACAATAAAGGGTAGCAAGGTACCCAAGGATATTAGGATGATCACTTGCAAGTCCATATACTACTCACCATTCATTCCACTTCAGGGTAATAGTTGACAGCAGCATGCTTTCAATAATCTTTCTTTTTGCTGAAGTCACACACCTTAGCCTGAACACTAGTATTACATTGAACATTTATATTATTGTAGCACTCTTATGTTATATTGGTCATTTTTCTATTCTAGAAACACAGATCAGGGAGGCTAGCAGTTGTCTTCAGTCACAAGCACATCTTCCTCAAGATTTTTTTTTTCTAATATTTATTGCACATATAAATGTTAGAAAGTAATTAAGATAGCAACCCCCAAGCATCATAACATAAAAGTAGTCCTGAATATGCCAGTAAAAATTGTGTCCAGTTCTAAAAACACTAAATGTAACATCACATCAGATGAGTTAAAAATACTTCTTTCTACTGAGGTCCTTTCATGCTGAAGAAGCACACATCGTAATAATTCTAGGAATACCTGTTCTCTTCTGGAATTGGAAACTAATTTTCTGAAAGCTTTCTCTATTTGAAAATAGCCGCTCTTACTGTATTGTAAGAAGTTGTAAAATCAAGTGGATCATAAAACTGGTATGCAGTCAGACTATGCAAAATTATTTATTTCTCTTATCCTCTAATATTTTAATGTTTACATAAGACTATGAGGGATAAGATGATTCACAAACGGAGTTGAAAGATGAAATGTTCCCTAAGCTGAATCCAACAAGGAGAGGAAAGGCCCACAGGCAGAGTCAGAGAATCATTTGTTTATGTACCTATTAGAAATGTGTTTTCATGAAAGCAGAAATATTGTCTCCACACCAAATTGCGTAGTACCCTACATTCATGGATAGCACCATTAAATTTAAATGGTCTTGGAAGATATCTTTCATTTTTTTTAGGAAGACTGTTCGTCAGTGTGAGTAAAGATATCAGTGACCAGCACCAGTGACTTACATTTTAATGTTTTACATATATACTGGTTCAGAAACTCTATGTTAAGGCTTACTGTTAAACATCCAGACTAAGGCTTCTGAATTATGTTTTATTACTCCAAATATATAATTCTCACCTGACATCTTGATTTTGACTGTGAATGCCAGGAGAACCAGCTGCACGTGTCTATGGCAGATTATAACTATTCTACTTCTTACCCACACTTGTGCAATTACACTTGCTTGGGAAGATAGTTACAAAGATCATGACAATGTTTAACCTGACAATGGATGCAGAAAAGGGGCTTGGAAGGGAGATGATAATGTATTGTTTTCCTTTCAGTTTATATAAGCATATAGACAATAGGACATCAATGCAAATACTGAAATTATGATGCATCTGCATTGCAGATGTCAATGCTATGCTCCTGTCTCCTGTCTTTGCAAAGAGTTCCCAAGGCCATTGGAGGCCTCGCATACCCCCTCACTTCAGGTGCCCAATGGAGTTTCAAAGCTCCTTTGTTAAGCTGACAGCACTGTTACTACCATGGCCACAATACCTGGGCAAAATCATTAATTTCTCCCAGAGCAAGAACAGTGTTATATTCATATATTCTTTCATTTCTCAGAAGTGATCATATGTAAATAATAAAATTAAGTAGTTTGTTCAGTTTTGAGTTTCACTAAATAATGCAGAATTGGAACATAAGAGAGCCATTCAAAGACATAGCAATTTGCTCCCTGGCATATAAAAAAACCCATTAACGGTACATCCTAATACACAGTATGTACACAAGACAAAATATGTGTGGAAAGATAAATATAAGGGAGTAAGTGAGGTCTGGGAGGGAATTAGCCAAGAATAGAACAGCTTTTGTGTGACTGCTCATTTTTATGTAAGAGTGGTTTCAAGCTGAGTTTCACAGAGCACGTCCTGTTGGCTGAGACAAGTGACCACCTGCACAAATGTTGGCTTTCCTGGTTGTCACCTCCTGCAACACACCAACAGCAGATGAATGCAGCTTTGCTAGTCTTAGGGGAATGATGTCAATTTACAGCAGCCTAAGAGCTGGCATGTTAAATAATTTTCTAGTAATAGTTAACTACATAAGTAATAGCTCCACCTGTGAGTAGAAGTCAGTTGCCAAAAGGAGAGGGAGGAGAGCCAACAGACCTCTGTTAGTACAGGAATGCTAGATACAGTGTCATGTAAAATTAGCACACAGTTGAGCAGTACTGCAGCATCCAGATTAGAAACACAAGTCAGTTCATTAGTAACAAAAAGCTCTCAGTCAGGTATTTGGTCTGTAGGCACTTGCAAACCTCACTAAAACTGATGCATTTCTTCCAGCATCAGTGAAAGGGCGGATGAAAGCAGTGAAGCTAGGAACAGCAGAAGCCACCACTTAAGCACTGGACCATGCTGAAAAGCCCATCAACTGACAGGAAAGCAGTTTTCCCAGCAAGAGATTGTAAAATACAACCTAGGGACTCCTGGCTTGCTTATGTGTAAAGGGATGTATGAGATGTGAGACAGTGAGCTGCAAGTAAGCTAAGGGTTCTAAAAAGCAGCAGCAGTAGGCTTCATGTCATCCCAGCACTCCCATAACAGCAGATGTGGATCTCAGAAGACTGAGCTGCCTGTTCCTGGTTGCTCCTGCTGTGTCCAGGCTGCCAAAACTTTGTACATACTTCATGAGTAAATAGCAATGTGTCAAAAAAAACCAACCCTATTCATTGTAATCCAGTTATCTTCCTAATGGAAACAATTTAACATCATTTTGAATAGTCTAAACACTTGGAAAAATATTCCAATAATATAAGTCCATTCTTCCTCAGAGAATAACGCATTTCTCTAATGCTAACATCTGGAATTAATCAGTGTGACAACTGGCTGTGAAATATTCATCAGGAAAGAGAACTGTGCTTAATGTTGATGGCAGGATTCTGTTTTCTCCACATGGTCAAAATACTTACTAGTTTTGTCTTTTCACTTTATGGGGAAGTGACAGTGGTGAAATCTGTTGGACAAGTACAGCAAAGTTAAATAGATTTGTTCAGTACCAGAGTAACATCCTCCTTGTTTATTTCTCTTCCTATACTGTTTAAGTGTGACCAGGTGGTCCATAACTCTCCTGACCACCCTAACTCAGGCTGGACACTGCTCATGTGAATGTTCTTTCTTCTTTTTCAAGTCTCGAATACTTACGCTTCTTCTGGAACACTTTCCATGTTCCATAAAGAAGCTTACAGAATAATTAACCCATAAAAATATTACCCTGTTTTTAATCGAGAGTTAAACACATTTTCTATCTATAAAATTTTTACAACATACTTTTGCCCTCAGGAAAATAAATTACAAAAAAAAAAATAAAAAAATAAAAATCTATGAAGTAAATCCAGTAAAACTACAACAGCCCAGTGTTTTTCTCTCTTCCCTCCCATTCTCCAGTTGCTGGTTGGTGCATAATGTGCAATGCTTTATGTTATTTTACTATATAATATATTGGTCAAATTATGTCCCTGTGTATATCCAAATATGGTATTTTGGATCTCAGTACTTGCAAGCAGCTGGCAAAGGGAAATTGCAATATCACAGACTACACAAAATCCTTATACCCCATGTATCTGTTTCATCTCCTGAGTGGGGCATGACAGTCACCCTTCCCTCACATGTCACACTGTCTTATGAAAGGGTTTTTATTTCACTCTGAAAAAGGAACTGGTGTAGTAATTAATGTATACGTTGTGGCATCACTTAAAAATCCCAGGGGAGACTAACCACTGTGGTTTTTCTTCTTCAGGTCTAGCAAAAACCTGTTTCACTTCCAGCATATACACTGTGAAAATGTATAAAAGAGCTAGCAGACATTTGCTGGAGATGTGGTCTGCCCCATAACTGCAGAGACAGAAGTAAAGCCAAGGTCTGCTGCAATCTGGTCAATTTACTAGAATAAACCAATAAAACCAAGCCTACTAACGCTTTATTTTGAAAAACAGTCTTCTCCGAAGTAGGGTGAACAGAATTGTCATTAATGTCCTCACGGAGAAAAAGCGTATGTAGCATGATACTTTTTTTCACATTTAGTGACTGCCATTTTGCCAGTGCAAATGAAGAATATTTAATAAGAATTAGTGACAGAGTAATTCTGCCCATGCCTAAATGCCCTTACAGCAGTGCATACTTCATAGAATCATAGAATCATAGAATGGTTTGGGTTGGAAGGGACCGTAAAGATCATCTAGTTCCAACACCCCTGCCATGGGCAGGGACACCTTCCAGTTGCTCAAAGCCTCATCTAGCCTGGTCTTAAGCACTTCCAGGGATGAGATATCTCCATCTTCTCTGGGTAACCCATTCCAGTGTCTCACCAAAAGAAGGAATTTGCAAATGAACTAGTCATTTCTAGATGTTTGTTCAAGATCCAAAACTCCTAACACAAATATTAGCAAATAGTGAACTGCTTGGATATAAATATTCATGAATACACGATGGCAATATTCAAACAGAATGCTGCTGAGGACAGAACGAGAAGATGCCTAATGTTTTGCTGAAACCCATTAGCTGAATGCAAAACCAAACTGTAATGCTGGCTTTCTTTTATTGTGATATTTAAAAGAAGCAAGGCCTGCACTTATTGAGGTAATGCAGCCATACAGACAGGTAATTAAAATTATGTATCTTAAAAGCAAGTAATTGTGTGTTTTTCAAACAACTAGATGAACGAGTAGCAATTTTTATAAAGTGAGCTGAAGCAGAATTGGAAGTTAGTATTATGGCCTAATATTGCTCTTATTGCAATTTGAGGAGTGGGTAACTGTGTCACGCAACATTCTCCATGCTATTGAAAAAGAACTCTGCAGATTTTCAGATGAGTGCACACCCAAGCCAAATTCCCCTTTGTGTGTGCTGTTGGTATATCACAGTGATAAAAAGCACCTTATGAGTTTGATTTAATGGATGTCACTTTAACCCCTAATGCTAGCCTGCCTTTATTTCTATATGATGAATTTAATTTTGTTGTTAATTTATTTATCTACTCTTGGTTCTAGTTGCTGTGTCTCTGAGGAATCAGAAAGTCATCATTCCCCAGGTTCCTGATGTCGATGCTGTGTCTGTGGCAGAGACTGTCTCATTGCCAGATCTTAGCCAGTTTACACTGTGCTTTGAAGCAACCAAGGGCAGCAGCGATGACAATGATGACTGGAAGGTTTTCTCCTACACCGATGCATTGTCAACAGAATTATTCAGCTTTGGGAAGACCACAAAAGGCCATTTTCTGTCCATTTCAGGCACACAGTGCATCCTTGAGAATGCATTGCCCCGAAATGCAGATTTTTTCACAGGAACTTTTCAACAGCTCTGCGTCATAGGGGATAGCTTCTCAGGCAGTATAGGTATATATACCAAAAGTACCTATCATATAGTGTACTGTTCAGGTATCACTGGCAAAGTTATCCCTGGAAATGGGAGGCTGGTGCTGGGCTCTAACAGCGACGAAGTGAGCTCTCTAAATGGGGACATTTACAACTTCCGCCTCTGGAATTTCACCATGAATGCTCAAACCCTGGCCAACCTCAGCTGCGATGTGAAAGGAAACATTGTAGACTGGGAAAATGAATTCTGGAGTATTCCAACTTCAGCACTGAAAGCAGAAAACAATTTGAGTTGTGGTGAGTATGCCTTCCAAATCTTTTTTGCTTATTTTCCCCACACACTTCTGCATTGTGCTGAACATATCATATACCAGCATGGAGAAAAAAAAAGAAAAAGTAAAAGATAAAGAGTTCCAGATACAGAAAACCATCTAGGTCTTACATTTCTTAGACTTTAGCTCAACTCTTACCATACACAGAGCCTTTGAAAGGGTGTAGATTTGATTCACTAGGGGAAAGAAGACAAGTCCCCCAAGTATATGGGGTTGTTGCTTGAAACAGTTTGGAGAACAAAGTTTTTCCTAAACAGTTTTCTTATTGGTCTTTTATTCAGAATCACAGAATCACAAAATTTTCTAGATTGAAAAAGGCCTTTAAGATCTAGTCCAATCATTGACCTAACACTGTCAAGACCTTGACTAAACCATATCCCTCAGCAGTATGTCTACACAACTCTTAAATGCCTCCAGGGATGAGGACTCGACCACTGCCCTGAGCAGACCATTCCCGTGCCTGGTAACCCATTCAGTAAATAAATTATTCCTAGCATTCAATCTAAACTTCCCTTGGCAAAACTTGAGGCCATTTCCTCTTGTTCTATCACTTGTTACTTGGGTGAACAGATCAACCTCCACCTCTCTACAACCTCCTTTCAGGTAGTTGTAGAGAGCATAACAGGCAAGCACTTGCTAGCTTTAAGTAAGATTAAAGTGTCCTCTGGGGACAGAATTGTCTGTCAACTAACTAACTACTACTAACTAACTAACTACTAATTTAGTAAAAGTTGGTGGTTTTTTCACCTGTTGTTTGATTAGCCAGAAGAAGCACTAGCTAGCCTTGTGCTGTGTGTGCAGAGCCAGCAATAGCAGTGACAAAACAACAATGCTTAAAAGACAGAAAAGGATGACAAAAGATTAGAGGAGGCATACAGGAAGGAAGAGTTTTAGATCAAAATCATCAGATTTTATCCTCCTGGTAATATATTACCAGTCTTTCTTTTAACTGGAAATTACCAAAGGTCTTTCTTCATGTAGATTACTCCAAAAGATATTTTTCAATACATTGTGCAACCTACTCTCTCTCTTCCTACTCTCAGACACTTAGTTTTCATAAGTGTCCAGGTGTAATTATTATATATGTGCATATTATTACAACTAGTTGACAATTTTCTACTGGACCATTTTTTTCTAGATGAAAAAAAAGATCCAAACTGAATCTTTGTCAGTTTGGACTGGGTTTTTTAGCTTGTTTTTTGTTTGTTTTTAGAGAGAAAATTTTGGCTAGGAACAACTACAGAAATATTTGGATAATTATGAAATGCATAGGGGAAAATCTGAATCATGGCCAGTACATATACATATGCATATGATGCTTGTGAAAATCAACTTTTATCAAATACACATTTGTTAAAAAAAAAACCAACAACAACAAACAAACAAACAAACCAAAACAAAAAACCACAAACAAACAAAAAAAAACCAAAACAACAACAACAAAAAAGTGAAACAGTTACAAATATTGGTTCTTTTTGAATCACATGGGTTCTCTTCATATCTAATATTGTCCTCTCCAATTTTGCCTTCTTGCTTCTCTGACACCTTACTGCTTACTAGTTTAAACATAGTTTAAATAGTGTCAATATTAAGTGTCTCTTGACAGAGTAGGAGCACTGTCATCACTCTGTCAGCACTCCGAGGATCCTTAGCTTAAACCAAAAGCTGGCATCATTAAGGCGTGCTAGTTTCTGTATCTAATTGCTCATGAGGGATTAAGGTGGTTAAAAAAACATCTTGATTGCTTTAGTTTATTCAAACCAAAACGTGAGGTTCTCATTCACACCTAGTCTTGCTGGGACAACTCTCAACATGCCTCTGATAATAAAATTTAAGCAAGACCTCTATAAAAACATAAGCAACTAGATACCTTCCCCCCTCTAACAGAACAAAGAAAAGGCTGATCTAAACATTAACAAAGACTGAGAAGGCAGGCCGGACAAAAAAAGTTGTTGCATTTTTTTAGTACGATCTGATCTAACAGAAAATCTTACTTCACTTACATCATAATACTGTGAAAACTACCACAACACTCTTACTAAACAACCTACGAAGACCTCTCTAAGTGTTGTGGTCTCATTTAATTTTGACTCAGATATGGATCTTGTCCTTCTTCCTGCTGAAGACTGTACCGTCCTGTAACACAAATGTAGTATCATAGCTATTGTCATAGAAACAGTACACTATTTTCATTCCACAGCTTTATTCCTTGGGCTGTCACTGTTCAGCAAAACATTCTTTTAGGAAAAAGTACATTAGCATTCATATGTTAGGCCCAGGTGTCTATAGAAGGTACTTCAAATGTATCTATATATAAGCATTTTTATTTCATCTACCAGCCTATGAGAAAACTAACTCACTAGTCAGTCTTCTTCTTTCAAAGGGATTACATCAATCTCTATGATACAGGCTTTCCTGAACCTGAAAGAAAATACTGGGTGCAGTGCCATTTCAAAAGTGGTTACTAATCCCAGAGATGGAATTGTTAGAATTTTCTTCCCTTCATATTCTTGAATAAAAGCCTTCTTTGTAAAACCACCCTTCAACAGGAGAGTTGATGAGTCAGGCTATCGACCAGGAATAAACCACTGACAGTGGGGAGATGACTCTTAACTGACTAGGCTTCATTCAGCAGCAATAAAAGGATTTATGCAGAAAAGAGTTTTCTCACAGATCCAATAATGCTTCCCCAGGAAGCAGCATGCAACCTAAAAAACCAACAAATAAAGCATTTAGCAGTGATCTCAACATATCTGTGCCTGAACAGTGCTTACATTTTTCAAGGGGTATTATTTTTATGGTTTTCCAGACAAAACTTTTACAAGAAGATTTATGGAGCATAAAAACACTGGCAAATTGTTGCAGATAGTCTGTTCATAGTTTTACCTTCTCCTAGTTTATTCCTTAGACTAATGTTTTCACAGCTGTGCAATCATGGCAGGGTGTTTCTCTAAGACTGAATTCTGTTTGTATTGCCATACCTTTACACAGATTGCATTTAAAGATATATGTACACAGCCTGGGTATACGGACTTATTTTAAAACAAGCAGCCTAGGTAATGATAGTGGTGTAACACCACCAGTTCAGAGCTAAGTGCAGGCAAAGTGAGGAGCATTGACTCAACTTCATGTACTGATTTTGAGGCCTGCACTGCCTACACCTACAGCAGGATATGATCTACTCAGTTCAAAGGTACTGTGGCCACACAGCTGTTCATGCCTGCAATTGTGTTTGCTTCATGTACACTTCATATGTGTCCTCCATTCCCTAAGGCCCGTGGAATTCTTAATTTTGTTGTCAGTTTAACTCAGAGTGGGATCTGTGCACCTTAGGCAGCTGAACAATGTTTTAGGCTGAGTTAATTGCTCTCTGCACTTTATGAATAGTGGAATGAAAAAGACTGTTCCACAGGTCAGTGCATCTCATACTAGAGAAGATGTCTCAGTGAAGTCAGAAGTATTTTGTTGTAGGAGTGCCTGTTCCTTTCCGCTGACTATAAAGAAATCTAGCGTGACGAGCAGATACGGATGTCTGAGCTTTAGACATTTGAAGTGAGTGAGATATATCGCATAAAGTACCCGTAATAGGTCCATATCTGCTGTTCACATTACTGTCCGTGCTACTTGGCTTCATAAAGAAGCTTATGCCAAATACCTGTTTGCATCCAAATCATTATGTTTTCCTTAGTGGATACTGAGGGAAAGCCTAGTCTGGCCAGAATTCAACCTAATTAATACTTTAAAAAGCTTATTAAACATATTCACTGAAAACATTCCTCTTTAAAGTATTGTCACTGTTTAGGGTCAGGGCAGCCCCTTAGCCCTATAACAGACATTTCCTCTTAACCCCCCTCCCTCCGGAAAAGGGATGAGAAAGGGGATAAAGGAGAGAGATGTAGTGATTAGAAAAGGAAACTAGATCAGCTTTAATGAAAATGAAAATAATAATAATAATTAAAAAAATGGAATATATACAATTATATACAAAACCAGTTATCAAACCCAACCCTTCTGATGGTAATTATATCACCATCACCACTGATGCTGTGGCACAGGCAGCAGCAGAGTCCCCTACTGGGCCCCACAGCAAATGGGAGCTGCATTCAGGAGCTGGATTCTGGTACTGGATCCAGGAACACACCGCTTGGGATCAAAGGCAGATGGACAGAGTCCTCCTGGGATGGTTGGAGGAAAAAACCTAAAGAC
>VWZY01008683.1:206445-301240 GCA_013399075.1 Chloroceryle aenea | reverse complement strand
AGGGTGATTAGACACTGGAATGGACTGCCCAGGGAGGTGGTGGAGTCACCATCCCTGGAGGTGTTTAAGGAAAGATTTGATGTGGCATTTAGTGACATGGTGTAGCTGATGTCATGGTGTTGGGTCATAGGCTGGACTTGATGATCTTGGAGATCTATTCCAGCCTCAATAATTCTGTGATTCTGTGATTATCTGCTTATAAATCATGCATACCAGAATATTAATCACACCCATGACATGGGCAGAGGAACATGTTTAATCACCTTTTATCTGGTTGGTGTCTGTCACAGGCAGATTACTCAGAAGTGTGTGGTCGGTAACCTGTGCTACAGCAGTGGACTGTGGTTGCTTCTCCAAGGTGTGCATTATTACTCATGAAGATTGCATCAAGCCTATGGCTGTGCTTTCCCTTCCACTTAAAACCATTCCACAGAGTACACACAAGCTGCATTCATTTAATGTCATGTTATTTAGCAAAAGCTAAGAAAACTGTGAGAGGATACATAAGAGACTAGAACTTGCATGTCAGTGGAGTTTTCAAGGATCCCTCAGCTGCAACAGAAAATAAAAACACGTACGTCTTACAAGCAAATGGCAGTATCAGTTTTGCCACTGAGAGAAATTAGGAATAGTGTCACTTATTAGACATATTTTGAGACATGGTAGCTTTATGCTTAGTAGACAAACCTTTCTAATTATTTTACTTTCTTTTCCTTAAGGCTCCTACCTAATTCCCTCTTCTACAATTGAACCAACCAGTTGTGCAAACCTGGGAAGCCTTTGCCAAGGTAAGAAACCCGAGTCATTTTCACAGTTTCATGTTTAGGAAATCTTTATTTTATTTGTTGCTGGTTTTTTTTGTTTTGTTGTTTTGTTGGGTTTTTGTTTGTTTGTTTGCTTGCTTGGTTTGTTTTGTTGTGTTTTTTTTTTAATTTCCATTTCTTTTTTATTATCATTTCTAACATCTCATAAAGTGTGTGGGTTACCTGTACATACAATATGTGAAAAAAATGCGAACACAATACAATTTCCAAATAGTCTCCATTGTATCAAAACTGAATTAATTGACTGGTTTATTTCTTGAACTCTTTTCCTCCTGTTCATTTTCACAGTAGAATATTAACCAGGAAAAGGAGTGGGCGCATCTGTAAATAAAAAGATGAGCAGATGTAAATAAAGAAACTGACTATTTTTTTTTTCCAATAAGCTATTTTTCGTCTAGATACTTTGAGATTAGCTGCAAAATCCAGCATCTATTAGTTAGTGAAACACCTGCAAGAGAACTTAGTGTTAATTTAATAGTGTAGAAACCACCATATATGAGAATTCATTATGTGTCTTCAAAGGTCAGCTCAGCTGAATGCAAGGAATAGGTGAATCCTAAAGATTTCCATACAGTGTGAATCATCAGACATGCAAGGACAGTTAATTCTTTCCACTCTGCTTAGAGGCTGAAGTTCTATAAAAATACTTGACACGAACAACCTCAGCCCATTTCCACAATACCTCCATGAACACAGACCCACTGCTCATGAGGGGGCATGCTGTATAAAATTTTAGTCAGAGCAGAAGCTGCACCAAAAATAATGTCTAACTTTGTAATCCTTTTCAAGTGGTGGAAGAAGGAGACAGGAGAGAATAAAATATAAAAGGGCAGGAGGAAGTATCGGAACTCTTTCAAAACCCACATTTACAAGCAAATCAGACTGAAAAATGAAAAGGAAAATGCAGTCTACTTGCAATCCAGTAAGAGATCTATGTCAGATTTTAGTGTTCTTCTCCCAGATTTTCCGGAGGTAAACCTGGCTCAGGTTCTTGTATTGTACTGGTCTCTACAGAGAAAGTGAAATGTCAGTTATGTCCGTAATCAGATTTCAAACAGTAATTTTCAGGAATCATATTCACAAAGCACAGTATGATCTGAATAGTCCTACTCAAATACCTTAGGTAAACACGAGAGCAACAATTCTTGAGTATTAGTATGTTTATATGTAAAGGGTAATGCAGCCACCATATAAAGAATTTTGTGTATTCTCTTGGAAGAACTCTGAGCGTTTTCCTTTATCAAAATGGCATAGTGGGAAAGGAGAGATAATATCTTTCATTAGGTCAGCTAATATGGCTGCAGAAATGGACACACTTTCAGCAAAACAAGCCTGCTTTTCTAAAAGCCTCATCCTTTTTTCCAGCTTTATTAACTTGTCTAGTAGAAGATATTGCCTCTAATAAAAGGTGCTACCTTTCAAACTTGCCTCTCTTAACTTCTTAGACCATCACATCTTCAATAAAGGCTATGAGTACTTTCACAAAGGTAATATTCTTTCCTTCTCTGAAAAGTGTTTTGTGAAATGTCACTGGGTTTCTGTGTTTATCACTTTGGAGTTGGCTGATCAAGTTTACCCTGTTCATCATCATCATCTTTATTGTCATAGTAAGGAAACGTCATAAAAAGAGTTCTATCTGTCTATTTCTGTCAGCATGGCAGACATTTTAAACTGAGAGGCCAGTTTGGATTTCTTTTTTGTTTGTGTGTTGTGTGTTGTGCAATAGCACCAGTAACAAGTTTGTGGGTGCCTGGTTATGTCAGCTGTGGTCTGATGAAAGAGACATTTTCCTCATTATGCTTAGCAAATATTTTCATTCATCGGAAGATGCTTCCTTTAACAGTGTTGGCTGGAAGATACAATCAATGAAGAAGCCTCACAACTTGTTTCTCAGAATATAGCCCCGAAGTTTCATGGAATTAGAGGATTTTGTATTAGAAGTTGTCACTTTATATGCTCTGCCTGTTAGAACCTATTTGCTGCAGTGTCCCATTCTTCCTTCTCTTTCCCTAAGTTTCTTGTTTCACTGAAACCTGAACATGAACTACTCCTGAAACTGGGACCTGAGTTTATGACATTCAGACTCAAAAGATTAGCCAAAACAATCTCAAAAATTAAAAAAAACCAAAACAAACAAAAGTGCAATTTCTTTCCAAAAAGGCATCTTAACCTTTACAGGTTGATTCTTGATCTGCAAAATCTGTGTAACACTGTGAGATTATACTACATAAACCTTCAGATTTTGTAAACAGATTTCAGGAAAAAAGAAATCTATCAGCGAGTAGATTAGCATTACCTGTGAGCTACTAGGTAAAATTAAATTATTTTCCAAAGTATTATTTGAAAATTTAGTGGAGTTATCTTTGAATTCTTCTAGTATGTATACCCTCCCAGTCTACTGTGGGGGAAATTTGCAGCTTTGGCTTCTCACTCTGATTTTGAAAAGTGTTGTAGCTGGTTCTGATGGGAACATTTGCCAGGGCTGTGTAGAGTGACTCCGGTCAGTGTCAGTGGGAACAATACAGCTGAAGCTTTCAAATTCCACTTCAATTATTCCAAGTCTGAACTGAATTCTCTTAATTGTATGCAGTTCAGTTGTGTTAATTGGATACTTACAATCTGGAGATTTGGTTTAGTTGCACACTTATTTGTCATCTTCAATCTGTGAGTACAGACAATTATTATTTTCACAAGCAATATTCTAAATGCATGCATCTCAGAACTTTTAAGATCTATTTTCTGGTAGTACAGGACTGATCTTGCAAACTTTACACTGGCAAAACTCCCACTGAAGTCAGTGAAAGTGAACATTGCAGGATTGGGACCAGCTCCTATCTGTTCATCACTTTGTGCAGTAAAAATAATGTGTTTATTTAACATTTATGGCATTGTGTGTAGATGGTTTCGTTTTACATTGTCATGCATTGTTCCCATTTTGTCTTACCTTATTAACATTCATATTTCATCCAAGTTCACCTCTTTCTCATCTCTATTACCAGCTACTGTAAATGCTACTACTCCTACACCACCCACTGTCACCACTAACATGCCTGATACTAATAGAAACGATAAGCCAAACAATGGTAAGAAATCCTGTGTTACATTTTTCCTTGTACTGTGTCTAGAGCAAATTTATTGTATTTTAAGGTGTGTTTTTCAGACTATCATAATGTCAAAGGTCATATCTCAGTTCTGATCTCACTTACACTGAAATAAATTAGGAATAACTTCACTAGACCACATAAGAATGGTGTGAATGAGAACAGAACCAAGATTTGTGTTTGTTACATGTTTATCTAAATCTTGTATGAAAGGGACTCGCTTTCTATCACCCATTGTATTTACCCATGTAAACAATGACAGAAGAGAGAGGGATTTTTTAAAAGGGTCTGAAAAGAACCATGATATTGAAATGTTTTAAGGCAGATTATGAAGCATTGTGTAGCTCCTGCTTGCACAGCCAGGATGGTAGCATGCTGGGATCATCTGTTCCTCACTAGTTAGGCACAGGAGCCAAGTGGAATCGTTCCTGTGGAGCAAAGCCACTTCCACTGAGTCAACAGGAATCTTTCCACTGACTTCAAGAAGAGCTGGATCAGACTTTACTAGGGAAAATGTTGACAGTATCAGATATCATTTACTTTTCATTTAGAAAGATTAAGGGAAAAAATAAGGTAGTAAATGAGCCTATTATTAGCACAGGGATCTTTTTTTGAGATTTTCTCAAATTCTATGATATCACTGTCTCCTAGAGACTGAGCATCATTTTGGGAGGCACTGCTAAAATATTTATTAGTTTGTTAAAGATAGTTGTTAAGCACTATTAACAACAAAGAGATAGATTACTGGAATTTTCATCTGAGGCTTAAAGAACTTTTTGTAAGGATTTTTTTTTTTCACTGTGCTCCACAGAAATTAATTAAAATCTAAGATGCATTTTGTGGGTAGTTGTTGAGTTGGTTTTTTTCCAAATACATCAGTTGTTACTGTAGGATTTTAAATTCTTGGGAGTACTTTTTTCTTGGCAGATCATTTCTTGTACATTGGCAATCAGGCAATACAATAGAACATGTGAAAGAATATTTCTGAGTTCAGCCTGTTTGGATTTACCAAAATGTAGAAGTAAGAAGAAAATACTGAAAGTTTCTTCCAAATGGTGTTTTTTCCTTTTTGTGGAGCCACTCACTCTATGTTCACCATGAGCAGTTAATTATCATCATAATAATTTTTGTAACTACAGAAGGAACTGAGTGCCTTACTAGGGTCGTCATGAATAAAAACTGGATAATTACATCACCTCTTTGGCTTTGAAACTTGATAGAGAAAGTCGAAAGACTAAGAAAAATAAGCCAAATGAATTTATGGTACAAGTAAATTAAACTTTCACTCATCTAACTGGCATCATTTTCCATTCTTGGTAATGTGATTTTTAGACCAAGAGCAGAGGGCCGAGAACAGACAGCTAAGTTGCATATATTTTCTTTAATCTGTTAACTATGTGGCTTACTACACACAGACCTGCAGGAATTCAGACTTCCTGCTACAGTTATCTTCAGAATGAAGAGAAATTCACCTGAATCCTACCACTCACGACCACAGAGATGGCAAGAGTCTAAGATAGAAGGGGTCAAAACCATAGGAATTATCTCAACCCCAATTATTTGGCCAGTGAGACAAAGGCCTCTCCGTTTCAGTAAAAACTCAGCAGATGAGAACCCTGAGAGAAAAAACACGTACAGCTTGTTTCTTCCAACTATGTCCACAACAGCTACTTCTGAGGAGACTGGCAGTGATACCTTGGCTGCTTTTACAGCTAATGCTGTGATGAATCAGTTACTAAATGAAAATATTTTGAATTACTCCAGAAGTTCATTTCATGGCACTTCTGAGGTAGCAGTTGCTGATATAGAGCCTTCTGTGAATGCATCAGTTCTTCAAAGCAGAAGTCTCAATTCAGAGCTAGAATGGACTTTGGCAGATGAGCTACATCGTTCTGACTCTGATTCAGCATCCCACTCTCCTATTAGAAGCAGCAGCAATGCTTATAAACACCAAAAAGAAACTATGTGGATTTCACCCTCCTACAGCAGCCCAAGCAATTTCATGCATACAAGCAGCATCTTGGAGCCTCTGAGTTGGTGGAGTGAGGCTATATTATATCATCATATCACCTCTGACATGCAAGAAGACAGATCCCTTTCTAGAGTATATGTATCATCTACAGAGGAGAAATCATCATTCAAAAAAAGTAGGCTAGATTTGCTAGATTTTTCACCTGAAAATCTTCATCTGGAAATGATAGAAGGCAATGATGATAAGAAAACTTTTTCTACGTTAGCAGCAAACAGTGAATTTCAGTTTACAAAATCTGAGCATATTAAGGAATATCACTCAGGAGGCATAACAAATTTAACCTCTGTGGAGACTCCACATGGAAACACATCAACTTCTTTTCCAAACATGAAAAAAGCATACACCAAATTTGTATCTGACATCCAACTCACAGATGCAGTCCTACAACACAGTAAAGAACAACCAACATTTTCAGCACTTCTGGTAGGAACAGGCTGGACAAGCTCAGCATTTAAGCATGTTGAAACATCCCTGCCTATTGATCAACAATCCTTTACTGACATATATTTGGAAAGTGACAGCATGTTTGTATCTAGTAGCAATTACTGGACTAATGATTTAAAACATTCAGTATATTTTCAAAAGCCAGGTGAGACCCTTGGAAATGGAGTACTGGAGAACAGCTCAGATGTATTTCATAATCGTAATGAAAATGAAGAGTCAGCTTTCTCCATATTAGAGCCAGAGAACATGAATAGGGTTGGCAACTCCTGGGACTCAGGTTACCTGGATTTTTCAACAAAATATGTAGATGATTCCCCTTCTTTAACATTAAGTTTGGGGTCTGTTTCCCACCATTTGAAAGAAGCATCTCAAGTGTCTTCTGGGGAGCCATCAGAAAATTGGTGGCTCTCATTTAACAAACTGCTTTCTTCCCCAACAGAGAGATTGCCATCTATTAGTTCACATGCTAAGTCTGACAGTATCTCCAAACAAATATCTGCCATTAGATTATTAGGTCACAGGGCTGAAGAAATGAACTCCAGTCATACATCAGCTTTAGAAACACAGATCTTTAGTTCATTTATTCCAGACCTTTCAAAGAGAACATCAGAAAGTGATGGCAGGACAGTATCACAGTTGCAGTCAGTAACAAACCCTGCAAACCTAACCATGTCTTCCAACAGTGAATTTTATTTTGATTTTCCTCTCCCTTCCCTGGAAGCATACCCAACTCAACCCTCTGTATGGGTACAGGTAAGTCCCTTTGATAAGGTACTTGAAAACTCCACAGAAAAATTAGTGATATTTGATAGTTTGCACATGCAAATTGGAACTGACATAGCAAGTCATCAAATCAACATGACCTTCCTAAGCAATAGGCAGCAGCTTGTTTCTGTCCTTCCAACACATTCAGAAACCCAGCTTTCTTTTTCAAGGGATAGCCAAGCTACTTTTTTGACCAATATACCAGTTAGGAGTTTTCTAAACAGTGCAAGAACACATGGATCACCTCAGTCTCAAAGTCTTTCAGCATATGATGCTGTAACAAATACTGTTGTTAAAGCAAGAAGTAAAGTTCAAATAGATGCAGGTGTTTATTTAAAAAACATCAGTTCAATGAGTTCTGACTTCCTTACAATGACGTTGTCTTTGGAATTAAGGCACCTTCTTCATTCAGACTCAAAATTCAGAGTCAGTCTATCTCCGAACAGCTACTCCACACCTCAACTCCCACAGAGATTTCAGAACCTTGATACAGTTTCTCTAAGCCTGATCCCTCAGTGGGATGTAGCAGAGTTAAGCTTGCCAGCAGTGGTAACAGCAAAAAGTCATCTAACTGTTTCAGGACAAAACTTTGTTGAAAATCAAGGGTACAATATGAGATACTCTCTATGGGCTGTAGAACAAGAAAACATTGGTGATAATGAAGATATAAGGAATTCTGCTCTTCTGACATCAACAAACATATCGAGGCTTTCCAAATGGGATTTGGAAGGGAAGGTGTATGGATCCTTTAACAAGCACAGGGAAGGAACGTCATCTCTGCATATTGTTAGTACTCATGCCTTGGATTTTGAAAATGCTGATTACAGAGGTTTTGCAAACCTTTCCCCTATTTTGGAGTCATCAAGAAATGCAATCATGAATGATGCAATACTTTTGCCATCTTCATACAAAGGAGTTATTATTCAGCACAAAGAGACCATCTTGAAGGACGCTCTCATGACTTCTACAGCAGTAATCCATCACTCTCTCATGCAGTCCCAAATGCCCGTTTCTTCCGTAATGTACCATCAGTCATCAGTTTCGGCACATGTTTATTCCTTGGCCAATTTACCATCTAGGACAAGACAAAATACCACACCTTATCCACTACTGAATCAACTTACTAGCTCTCCTGCGATCTTTTGTTTATGTTACTCCTTCACTGAGCTGGACTGCCTGTGTCAACCTGAGGTCAACTACAGTATGTCAAGCTTTTAAGTTAGATGTAGAAAAAAAAAACCCAGATCATTTTGTCTATTAGATATACAGTTGGTAGACTGAATATAGAAGTAGGCAACTTTCATTCTTTAGATATAGATCCATTTAGCATCTGAAAATATTTTGGAATGGTAATTTAATTAGACTAGAAGGAAGCCCGTAACATGTTAGTGTCATTAACATGTGATTTCTAATTTTTACGTACTTCTCTAAGACAGCTCTCATGAGACTGTGCAGATAATATGTGTCCATGGTTTTTACATGTTTTATGCCATTTTATTGTTTGAGCTTATATGAATGTTTTTCACTTGCAATATTCATATATTTTTGAGTATTTAACTTTCAAAAAGCAAAGATTTTACAAAAGAAACTTTTGGATAATTTGTCTAATAGAATTTTAAAAAAACAATACTGGTATTTCATTGATCGTTGTATTTTCATAGTTGATGTCAGGTGTGAGAAGAATTGTTTTTCCATGTTCTTTTTTCATCTTTTTTTCAAATTATCTTTGGGTCCTTTTCATCAATTTTCTGCCCATAAAAATACTCTTTTCTTCATTCAGCATTTTGAGGTGGTATTTCCACTGTTTAATTTGGAGAGTGAGAAACCAGTTTTAGTTTTCACTACCTGCCACTACAGTCTCCTGAGAGTATTTAAGAATGTAGATTAGTTCTTTGATCTTGTGCTTTTTTTCACTCAGTTATAACATGCTCACCATCTGATGGAGATCTTGAAGCTGTAGACTAGTTTGTAGCTATTACATTTGATTTCAAAAATACCTTGCATATTCCTATTTTAAGGTGATTTTGTCCATATACATAATTATATAAATAAGGTTATAATTATATATATGATTAGATATGAACGTTTGAGAATATATATAATACACACTTTCTGTATGTGTGTATCTGTATAAAAGCACATATAAAAAGTACATTATACATATAAAATTGAATATATGTATATATGGAGATATATACAAATAAATGAGATGCAAGTCTTGCAAGTGTTTTCAGCTTGCCCAAAGTCCAATTTTCTATTTCCAAAGACTTGGGTTTTTCTCTTTTTTATTTGAAACTATCAAAATAGTAATAACAAACTAAAATACATTTTTCAGATTAAACTGCACACCAAATTTGTGTGTTTGCTGAATTAAAGGAGGAGAAAAAGATATTAAATAAAAAGGCAAGCATTCTACTCATATCTAAAATTTAATCATAGCTTACTGAAGAATGTAACTGGTAAACTACCTTCCCACAAGAAATTGATTCTTTAATATTTTATCACAGATGAATTTTCATAATAATCTCAGATCATTTCCGTAATGAAAAGAAAGAACAATATTCAAGCCACCTCATAAATAGGATAGTAACCAAGATGCAGAATTAAATTCGAGAATACTGACTTAAATTTTTTTTCCAGATAGTTTTATTTCAAGCTCTTGTAAAACAATTGTCTATGAAGTTGTAAAATGATGAAATTTGCATTATCTAGACTAAAAATTCTTCAGAAAGATACTGCAGTTTCTTTACAATCAAGAGACAGAAAGGGATTTCTGTATAATTGTTTTCATGTCCTGTTCTGTCTTAGGTACTGTTTCTGTAAGATTTACCTAATATTTATATAAATGCATGTATCTGTGATGAAGACCCACAAATTCATTTGGTAACATCCCTGAACCAGGCAATGCCACATACATGCAAAGAAAACTGTCCACAAGCTCTTAAATGTCCCGACATAGTGGCAAATTGCATCCAACTAAATAATACAGAATTTTTAGTAGCTTAAAAAATAAATAAAATTGACTTGAGAGTAGTATAGGGTCTTAACACAGAGCATAACTGTACGATGATTAGATGTTATTTATTGGACGTGAAATCTTGTAATGCTGCCCGTCATCACGTGTGCTTTAAGAGAGTTTATGTTTACCTGGTGACATATTATCCTGTTACTTTCAACTGAAGAGTCTTATCTGTTCTCACAATGATTTAAGCCTAATCTGCAGTGGTTGAATTCTGGATTATAACAGTAAGACTGAGAACAGAATTTATCTGTGTTACAGACTTCAGCAATTTTTTAAATTATTTTATTTTTTTAATTTATGACACACTTATGATCTTGATTTTACACACCACATTAAAGGGATATGCAAAATACTGTTTACACGTACATTGTTTGTGAGTTTCCATGTCACTTTTCAAGTGTGTCTAAAAATTTGGAGGGCAAGAGAATTCTTGTCTAATTCAACAGGACTAGTGAGCATGGGACCAAACCTTCAGGATCTATTCACTACAGACTTGTATACCAGAAAGATCTTGAGGTGTCCAGTCTTTACACTCATCATGTAACTAAATCTTATTATTAAAAAGGTGAATTTTCTCCATTTCTAACACTATAATGCTGTTTTTAATGGACAGGTGGGCTATTCTACAGGATATCTATAACTGTCTTTAGTTCCAACTCCAACTCAGTGTCGAAAGTACATGATGTGGTTGCAGAATGGGTAAGTTAAGTTTTCTTTCTTGTGTGATTACATATAAGAATCTACCCCACTGATGTTACCAATCTGAAAAAAAAAA
This sequence comes from Chloroceryle aenea, assembly GCA_013399075.1. Classification (NCBI taxonomy): domain Eukaryota; kingdom Metazoa; phylum Chordata; class Aves; order Coraciiformes; family Cerylidae; genus Chloroceryle; species Chloroceryle aenea. Next base: position 290,277 of record VWZY01008683.1, on the reverse strand, counting down.
CAAACAGAGAATACAGATAAATTCTTAAATTAATATGTGTTCTCTGAATAACTTCCTATTAGTGCTTTGCTCATTAATGAACTCAAGTCTAGCTGGAGCTATTAGGTACTATGGATAGCCAGTAGATTCTAACTGAAATTTTGGAAAGTAAGGAGAAATCAGAATTGTCCACGGAAAGAGGTAGGTGCCTTAATTCCTACATCACTATGCAGAGCAATTTTTTTCTTCCCAAATAATTATGTGATTTTGAAGTTATATTGTGGTAGAAGTAATTAAAAAACAGGCAGTGTTCATTTGTGTGAGGCAATACAGTTTTCCAATTTACCCTACTATTCTCTACCTCAGAAGTCTTCTGCCATAGATCAGTTGTTGGGGTTTCTAGTAGCCCATAGTTTTTCAGCCAATTCAGCTGACATAAGCTCCTCTCTGGGACCTCTGGGTGAAGGATTCTTGAAGTTCCTGCCTCTGAAAGTTCATCCTGTCAGAATACAGTTATTTTCTGTCCTTTTCAACAGTTCATATAGTGGCACTCACACAACCTGTAAGTAGTCTTTATACCAACTACTTCCATAAAAATATAATGTCATAAACACATGGCAATTACTCTTTATTTTCTTTTAATAAACCTGGAAGCTTTCAAATTTCAGAAGCTAAGGAAACTGCCAATAACCATTTAAAACCAGAAATGTACACCTTACAAGTTTGTTCCCTTATCAGCAGCATCCAGGCAAAGTATGTAGGTGCCTGAGCCAAAGAACCTAGAAAGGTGTCACTTGGCCCTAGCAGAGTATGCAAAAGTGTCTCCCAAGTGGAAAACTGAGCAACATTGCCTACCCTGAATAAACAGTATAAAGGTCTGAAAATAAAATCATTACAAGGTTATAGACTTCAAGGTGAAAATTGACCCTGTAGTTTTGTCAGTAAATCTTTTCTAATCAGTGTCTTTCTGAGAATTTAAGTTGAGGAAGAGAGGGAGAACAGGAAAAGTTCAGCATCCTGTGCACTCACCTATTCACTGTGTCATGGCCTTACAGAGATTTCCTTCTGTCAGTTAAAAAGCCTGCATCTCTCACTACCAGTTGTACATCTAATATAACAATCAACTCACTGAAAAGGGAGAGTGTTTACTTTGTTTTGAAAAACTGAAGGGACATTTTCAATGGAAAGAAACGTGAAATTCTAACTCTTTTAAGTAACAAAGAGCCCCATTAACATCTCACTATTCATGTGATCAATGTCTTCCTGTTTTTCAGCTAAATCGTACTTTCCAGAACTGGAATTACACTGTGTATGTGGTCAATATCAGGTAAATGAAGGGGGAAGATGTTTATGCTATGTTTCTTTTGAGAACTCACCCACCCTAATTATTTTTTATTTATTTTATAGCATCCACCCTGGCTCTATAAAAGACGGAGCAAGAGAAAAAAGAAGTATTAAAAGGTAACATATAAAAAGACATTTTTAAATAGAAGCAGAGGCTGCTATTAGAAGTACCTTTACAACAAGCTTTACTGTCTATTATTGGATTCATTGTCTGCTATTGGGCATATGCTGCCAGTCTGTAAATATAGGACGGATGAAGAGAGGAGTGTTATGGATGTGCTCAGAAAACTAATACCGGTTATCATGTCTGGTTTAGTTTAAACCTACAGAGCTTTAAACCTTTAGAGATAATTTTTTTCAGAGTTCAAGTTTCATCTGTCACAAAACTAATAAACATATCATATGTACGTAGTATGGCACACACAGCTTTCTTCAGCAACAATCTATTCACTGTCACTGCATTTATTGTCTTGAACCGGAGTCTTTTGAGTTAACGGACATCTTATTAAATGCAAAACATACACAAAAAATCATGCTAAAATTGAAAGCCAAATTAGTGTGAGTTCAACTATTTACCATATGCTCTCATTTCCTGACTTCTGCTGGGCTCAGAGGCACTGGAGTTGGGATGGCCTCAAAGGCAGCCAAGAAAGTTAGATGGGTCACACCCCCTGAAAATTGGGCCTCGGGGGATTTCTTTGAAAGTGGCAGGCTGATTTCTGAGGGATATATGGAGAGGGACTAAATTGTAGGACTAAATAATGGAGAGGAAATCAAAACATAATTAGCCAAGGCAACAAGTGGGTATGGGATGTATCTGTTTGCAGTGTAGGCAAAAGTCCTGTAGGAAAGTGCTTTAACTGCTGACTCTTGAGAATTGCCATGATAACAGCTGGACTTTTAATTTTAAAGAAAGGTCAGTATTCCAAATTTACCATCAGGAAGTAGTTTCTGATGCTTCCAGTTTTCTACAGAGTCCATCTAGATGTTGAAAGATTTGTAAAAGGTGCTATCTGTTCCCCAACACCCACAGCAGAAAGACAGCTTTTATTGGCAAAACCATTTAACTGGTATAGTGTAAACCCAGTCTCTGAACGGGCTGTTTTGCTGCTTGACCTATATTTACAGTAGGGTGCAATGATGTGGGCGGGAATTTTTTTCACACTTGTAAATGATATGGTTATGCCAACAAAACCTTTTAAGTGGACACCATGCCTCGGGTCTTACCAACAATCCCAAACTGCTGAGGAATGTAAATCTTACCCATCCTTACTCCTGCATCTTCTATGAGGCTAGTAGCCCAGCTTGTCAGCATCTGTTCTCCACTGCACACCTGATGTCTTCTTGTCTCACCCTCCCACTATCTTGTTCTCTGGATTTTGTTTCATCTTCCCGGTCTATAAAAAAAAAGAGGTGAAGTGGGAGAAATTATTCTTGTAATTCCCTTTCCCTTTCCTGTCCCTCTCTTTCTGACATACAGTGAAGAAGGGACTGAATTACTTCTAGTATTGTTTCACTGTTATGGGGAAGTAACTTCATTCCTCCTTACTTTGCTCATCATATGTAATTTCAGATGCAACAGAGTTACATTTTAGTAACGTATCATGAAGGTTTTCGAAGAGCCTGGTCTAATGAGAAACTAGGCTTCGCGTGGGCTTTAGCACATTTTTGTGTCAAAAGCTAATAGCATTTTGTCATCATTCTGATAATTTAGTATAAAAGCTAATCATGTCACACAAAATGTTACTATCCTCCAAATAATCAGGATTGCTATGCTGTGCATGTTTTCTTAGAAAAGGAAAAAAAAAAAATTTGTTAGATTCTGTCCAACCTAGCAAACCAGTTGGGTTAACACAAAGATAATTAAAAATTTAATTGAGCTACATGATATGTGATTAACAAAGAATCCACTTTTTAAGCATTGTATATGCACATATGCCTAGGTAGAAATACATATACATGGGATTTTTTGCCTTTTTTTCATGTCTACTTCGTGTCTCGCATGTATTTGAATGCATTATTAACCTTTACAGGAGAAACATTTGGGAAAAGTTGGTGTTTTCCCAGCTTTAGGTCTTTTGAGTATGCATCTATCATTGTACATTGCTTCCCTTATGAAATAAAAGACAGATCAGATTCCCAGTAGTTTTTAGTGTTCCTGGGTTTAGTCATTGCTGTGGTTTAAATCCCCCCATCCATCAACAAAGCAACCACAGAGCCATTCGCTCACTCCTACCCCTCTCTGCTAGGATAGGAAGAAGAAAATACCACAAAAGGCTCAAGGGTTGAGATAAAGGACAGTCAGGATCACTCACCAATTATGGTCATGGGCAAAAGACAGAATCGACTTGTGGAAACAAAATCAATTTAATTTAAACAAAACCACCACTGATTCATGAATTGAATCAGAGTAGGACAATAATAAATACAACCATATCTTAAATAGACCTTCCCCCTCACCACTCCCTTCTTCCTGGGCACAGCTCTGCTACTTCCACCCCACCAGCTGTGCAGGGGGACAGGGAACAAGGATTGCAGTCAGTCCAGTCCATTCCATGTTGTTTCTGCCACTCCTTCCTCCTCAGGGGAAAAACTCCTCACAGTCCTGCCCTACAGCAACATGGTGTCCCTCCCCCAGGGGACAGTCCTCCACAAACTTCTCCAACTAGCTTGGGTCCCATCCACTTTTCTTGGATTTGTCCTGAGTAAGATTTTAGGGAAATCCTACAAGACACCAGAGTAATATTTTGGAGTATAAAAAATTATTAGGTTACAGGTTTGAAGTTTTTAATCCCTGATAGAAGTAATGTTAATTTCTCACTCCTCAGGTGATTCACTGAAATGTTATGGTTGATTTCTTGTATGTAACTTGTTCACAGTGTCTCTTTAATATTTTTTTTTCTGTGAATAGTTGTCAAAACATTTTCTTGTTTCTTAATTTTTGGATAGTCAAGAATAAGTCTTTTACAGTTTTAGACATTCCATTATTTCCCGTAGTTGTTCAATAGTTCTTATTTCATTTACCTTTCTATATTCGTCTGAACAGAATTTCAGTCTGTGGTTAAAATTTAAGACCTCAAGTCTTCATCTTTTACAGAGGTAAACATATTAATGTAACTCACCAAACCTTATCTCTTTTCTGATTTCTCCACATAGACTTCTTATTTCTAAGGCACTATCACAATTCTCTAGATTGCTCTTTGAGCAATTATTCCTTATCTTTACATGAATTCATATTGTTATCATCCAGATCACGTCTTTTTTCCTTACCTTTTGGATTAGTATTTTATACAATAGCTAAAAAACCTCCAAGCAATAAAATAATTTTTCCTGTCCTTTTCTATGCATTTTGTTTTGTTTCAACCCTTATTTACCACACTGCTACCTTATCAAGGAACTTCTGTTATCAGTGTCCCCACCTAGTCTTCTTGCAAGTAAAAGAGGAAAAATCGTTAGAGAGAATGATTCAGAGAAGAAATAGAAGCTGGAAGTGGGAGGTAGGAAGCTGGCTTTTTTTGCCACGTTAAAAATAGGTGTTTTCCAAAATAATGTTTTAAACTGTACTACATCTGGAGAAAAGCAAAAACAAAGCAAAACTATGCAAGTGGATCGCTATTCTTTCATTTCTGTGTTCTATGAGCTGCAGAAGCTCAAAGCACACTGTGCTTATGCATTTATGTACATGGTGTTGAGAGACAGAGTTCCAAGTCCAAAAGTTCATTATACTATCATCACCTTTAATACTGTGAGCTCTCTGGATGACAGCAGTATAATAAGCTAATACTCTGGTAGATTATTAACTACTTTAATAGACAGAATTTTATCACAACTATACTTTGTGTTTAATTTTTTCCTCTGGTCATGCTGTTTCTATCTCTTAATCATGGGACAGCTGTTCGAAATAAAGTAGACACTAATTCATAATGGTCTATGGACACAGCTGTTTCTTTGTCCCTCATTATTTTGCACAAACCATTTACTTTTAGGAAAGTAAAGCTTTTTTTAAAGGATTTTAAGGAGATAAATTATAAATATGGTGGCTTTATTTTTCATTCGTTCTCTGCCTTTTATGACTGAAGCTTTGTCAAAACTTTCTGTGCTGCTGCTTTTCTCAGAAGAGTCCTACTGATGCTAGGTCTTGTCAGATGACTGTACAGGGCTGCCTTAGTAGGGGAATTCATCTTTTATTAAGCAGCTCAGCTCCCCTGCTTCTCCTTTCTTCTTTTATTTTGCAAGCAATTCTGAGAATTCAGGCCCCAATTCATTTATAACCTTTTCTCAGCTTAACATACAAAATAAGATTACTCTTGCTCCAGCTAGCACTACTTGATTGTCATAATTTTGACCTATTTCCTGTGTTCAATTGCTTCTACTGTGTGAAGCAACATTAATGGTAGTACTGTTAAACAACTCTTCCAAATTAAAACCCACAGTGGTAGCAATCTGTGCAAAGACCACTAAACTTAAACAGAAGTCCCTTCTCTTAAGAATGAAAATGAAGAGGAAAGCAGGAAATCAAAGCTGCCCATGCCTAGTCCTGCTTTTTTTGAAGTCTGTGGGAGTTTTGCCACCAGTGTCAGTGATGCAGATTCAGGCTTCTGCATGCTGTGTTGGGTGCTGTGTTGCTTAATGGAAGGTTTAATGCACTTGGATAAAACTTAAGTGAATTAGATTCTGTAATAGTTTTGGACAGGAGTTAGCAACATTAGAGAAGCATAATTTTGCTTTTATAGTCCTAAGTATTTTTACCAAGTAGCATATTAGGCTTTTTAATTCTTTGTAGGTTATTTCAAATTATTTGTTATGAAATAATAATGGCAGTCTTGCATCCGTGATGCCTACCACTATATTTAAAAATTTCCTGGTTTCTTCTGGTGAGGTTTCTTCTGGTGAGGTTTTAGGAACAACTTGGACCTGACCCACCTCCACTCCCCCCAAATTCAACTTTGGTGTTATCAAAGGCAGTAAGGAACAACCTTGGCCAATGCTGAACAACATTTTAAAATACCGCATAATGCATACATTCTGTGTAATATTTCTGCTTGAAAAAAAATGACCAACAAATTGCCAAGCAGAAATCCATGGGTTTCTCCACAATGCCTTGTCAGCATCTCATGTCCATGACCTAGACAAAAGAAACCCTTCATCACAGATGGAGGAATGTGAGAATTCCTCCCGAGTGACTGAAGAATGATCCCTTCTAAGTCTCCTGATGGAGCTGCCTTCCCTTGATCCAGCTTCCAGTGCCTTCCTTTGTCTTTCTACTGACTTTTGACTGGATTTAGTGTGGGCCTTACACTGTTAGATCCCATTTTTAGGAAAGAACCGTACGGATGCGGGGGGGAATTATTTGTTGTTTTGGAATACAGTTCAAGCATAACCAAAAACTAATTTCAGCAAAGACCAGCTGTTGAAATGTGAAGGATTCCAGCCCTTTCTGTTTTGCCTTTCTGCTACATTCTCTAATGACAAGTAGTCTTCATATCAAATCATCACATAAGTGCTTCATGTTGAAAAGCCGTAGCTGTTTGTATTCCCACACCAGATCTGCAAGGAGGAGCAAGACTAAGGGACACAAGCACAGGCACAGAGGTGTGACCATACTGCTCACAGCACTGTTCTGATATAATGGTCATCAACTTAAAAGGAAGGCTTAGGATACTTTTATTTTTAGTAGTCCAAAGAGTAGTTTCAATTTTTATTTTTGTGTACAGAAGTCTTAGATTTTTTTCTATAACATCACATTCTGCTGAAGAAGGAACCTCTTCATCTTTGGCATTAGCTTGGAAGTGTCTATCATGCCAGTCCTACTTTTTTGTTCTCGGTTCTGAACACATTATTGGTATCACAGGCAAAATCACCTCAAGTAGAAGTTTATCCACAGCTCATATGCTTTTGTGGAATGCTTTTAATTTGCCTTTATTTTCATATTTCTTTTTGTATCACTCTCTGTGTTTTCTAAAATTTTGTCTGCTGTCTGTGTTACATCTTTACGGAGTGACTTATGCATTAGTCAGCTCTTTCTTATCTGTCCAGTTAATGTGAAGAAGTTAGCAGTCTTTACAGGCGGCTGTGTGGGCCTACCTGTGCTGCCAGTCTTGGCTTATTGCTACCCATTGTTGCTTATCTTCAAAGACAACATAACAGCAAGATTGGTAAAGAATTAGTGTTGACAACTTAAAACCTTTTAAAGTATGCCCGGGTAGTTAGGAATGAAATTCCCAGTGACTTTCAGTGGAAATTTAGATTTCCTTAGTAATTAGGTTCTTAAAAAATTATTTTTTTATGTACTTTAAATGAAGTAACATTAACTACAAAAGAAATTAATGTAATTAAGCTATTTGACAACCACTACAATTCAGTATTGTTCAGCCTCCCTAGTACAACTAAAGTGAGAGGAGAAGTACGCATTGGAAATGATCAACTCCATATCTTCAGGTATGAGACAGCCTGTGCCGCACGGTTCACATGGTTTGTTAATCCTTACTTCAGGCTCCTCTCATCATGAGCGAGACCACAGCCTGTGTGTAGGCACACTGTCCTGGAATAGCTCTGAGTCACACTGCCAGAGAAGAAAGCCGGCTTTGTGGTACGTGCCATGGCAGCGCAGGCACCATCACCACCTCCTGTGCCTCCGATGAGGATGCAGCTTCCTAAACTCCTCTCTCTGAGCCAGCTTAGCTTAACAGATGAGGACACAGAAGGATAGACAGCAGTCTTCCCCTGCTTTTCTGCTTTGTCCAGCTGCCAGCATTTTGGTCAATGAAAAGAGAGGCATAGATGCTGATCCTTATTGTGTTTACCTACACCACAGTCCATATTTTTATATTGACAGCAGTAATACTAGCAGTACAGTTTACTGTAACTGATGCGTAATTTGAAATCAATTACTGCTTTTATGCAACTTTCCATAAAAGGTTGGTGTAGCAAATCCAGTGACACCAGCAGAGCATGGTAGTGTTCTCATTTATTTGAGTGTAGGTCTATTGTTTCCCAAGTCGAGAATTTTGTTCTTCATCATTAAAATGGGGTTTTTTTGAGATTTGAGTGTGACAAAAGTGGAAGGGAGCACTCAGCTTCATACTGTATCAGCTGTCAAGTTAAAAGGTATTTATTTACTTTGCGAAGCTAACATGACTTACTCTGAAAAGTTTATAGAAATTGTTTTCATCATACTATGGAACAAGCTTTTCATATCCATGACTTGCAGTCTAAGAGTTTCTCAGAACAAAAATTACAAAGTAGTTTAACAGATTCTTTTTATCAGTGCTTCACGATCAATACTTTTCTCTGTAGCTGTTTAACTGTAACCAGTTCTATCTCATCGGTCATTGTCCTCTCTGTATTGTTGCCATTATCCCTCCACAGAGCTATGGGTACTACCTATCATTTTGGTTAGTTGGGAGTCCTGCAACAGGCAGCATAGCAGTAGCAGTGACTGTTCACTTATGACTTCTGATTTGCAGCCAATGTGCTGAGGTAGGGAGTGGCATCAGTATATGAAGTTTTCCTCTTCTGAAGTAAAGGGAACAGATGAGTGAAGCTAGAATCTTTTAGGAAAGATGGTTAAGTGCCAGGAGACTCTGGGGCTGAAGTACCGGAGGGCTGAAGGAATTGGCAATCCTGTAGGCAATTTCCATGCTTCTGCTAAAAATAAATGTCATAATAAACTTGTGCTTCGTAATATATCTGAGATATACAGCAAAAGCCTGCTTATGCACATCCACTCTTATTGAGGCTATTGACATATGTTAAACACTCCATAGAGACTGAAAGGTTGTTAGGAGGAACTCAGTATCTCTGGGAGCAGGGCAGGAGCACCCTGGCCAGGGCCAACTAGAATTTGTCTGTTAAAACACATCAGATGGAGAAAAAACAAAAAAACAGTCAACAGGTAGTCAAATTTTTATCTTCTTCTCCAGCAACATGTTACCAGTAAAACAGCAGATATGGCAAAGAAAAAAAAGTGTGCTGGTGTTCAAAAGCAAAAGATATACCACCACCACTGATGAGAAAAAAAAAAACAAAACACCACCAACCAGGGAGTGTGTGTATTTATTTAATCATTTCTTTACATATGCAACAGGGAAATGTGTGGAGTACTTAGTTCACATTTGTGATTTCTTTATGACATTTGGGCTTTGCTTTTTACATTTTTTTTCCTCGACTGAGAGTTTGTTTTCTAATGCCAGGTCTTTTAATACCATTTCACTAATGGGAGTACTTCAGAATTATTGGTTGGAGTTATACAGTTTTCAGAATGATGTCTGACTGAAGGAGGGTTACATCAGTTATCTAAGAGTAACATCTGTACACTAAGCAATTGTTTTATACTGTACTAGACAGAAAACCTCTGGAAAGTGCAAGTCTGAGCTGACATGATACAGAAGTGTTTCTAGAAGATTTTTCGAAATGAAGACCTTTTCTGCCTAGGAAGGGGTATCTGAAAACACTACTAACCCTCTCCCATAGAGCATCCCAATGAATTTTCTCTCCTACTCTTCTTCGAGTAGACTGAATGATCCTTTAGCTCACTGTTGCTTTCTTTCACTGGGGGTTGCTGGTGAAAGCAGTTCTGTTTGGTGTGTGCTCTGCTTACTGTATGTGTTCTGGCAGTGCTGCCACTTCCCAGGCTGCCAGGAACTGCTTGCACACTGAGAAGGTCTGTCTTTATTCAGGCTGCTGCGTATCCAAGGGCAAAGCTAAGGTGAAGACAGACCAAAGCGGGCTTGCTTTTTCCTTTTTTCTACATTTTGGCTCCCAGAGAGATTCAATGTTCCATGCTTCGGTGGCGTCACCTCCTATTAACCAGAGCCAAGTAATGTTCTTGGGTACCAATACATTGTCTTCTCCAGAATGTGTTTTCTGTGTCCCAGGAAGAAACTTTCTAACCTTCCACTTCAGGTTTCTTTACTGTGTCCTGCTAGAAATGCTTTTCGGACATTATCTCCCTTTCAGAAAAGTTATGCTTTTGGACAAGGGTGGGGACTGTTTTATTTCTTTCACAGGAAAGAGACTTGGGCAATTTGAACTTCTTCTTATGCCCAAGAAAGTATCAGTGGGCTACAACAGCTATTACTGCTCAAACACAAAATACTCATCTGAGCAATTTAGGGGTAAAAGATTCAGAAATGTGTCAGGGTGTTTTTCACTTCATCAAAATGTAGACATTTAAAAGTTAGGCATCTGTTCTTTGTTAATCTTCTAGTATTCCTCTGTAGTCAGTGGAGAGATAGACCCTCCAGAGGATGACTTGTCCCATGCTGGCAGGTTTCGTAAGGTGGAATAAATCATCTCTTAAGTTCCTAAGCCATCAAAACCAGATCTTTTTAATTTAATTAGATCCCATTTAGAACAACAACACACAACTTTATGTTTTTGTCTTTTAAAATAATCTAAATCTTCTGAAAACATTTCTTAGCTCCTTTGACAAGATGCTTCTTTAATGGTAAAATGAAATTTCCCAACCATACATTCTTGTCATGGCCCTGTATATACAAAAATAATAATTTACTGTTAATGAGCAATATTGTCTTGGTGACACTGTTCCATACTCAGAAACCCAGTTTGTCAGATATTTTTATTTCCACACATTTGGCCTCTGATGTTCTGACTCAAACACTGAGACAATTTTCCTTGCAGTTTTGGGGTTTTGGCTCTTCTCGTTTATAATTCTACCAACAACATCAATTTAGAAGAGGAAGACATCCGACAGAAGCTCATAAATAATAATGGGACCATGGAAGGAGGATTTAAGCTTCACACTGTGGATGTTGATCCAGTGGGTAAGTAGTTTTCAGGTTTGTTACACAACTGATCATGTTTGCTTGTCCATAAATAACCATATTCTATGTCGAAATAGTCACACATTTTCAAACAGTATGACTGTTCAGACTGTAAATTGTCCCTTTAAGTTTAATTGTTTCACTAATCTGAGAGAGCTGTGCTCAGGATACCTCTTTTAACTTAAACACAGTTGTCCAGATTTCTTTAGTCAGTGTTTGGTGTCTGGTTCAAAGAGCTTGGACATTTCCTGACAGCTCCTCTGGTAGTTTGAGGATAAAGAAGCATCATTTACAGCCAGAGCTATAACGACATTTTGGACCTCCAAGGCCCCTCATGTCCACTCCTCAACCCTCTTGTTTGTCCTCCTGCCAGTGGCTGACATTAATCAATCTTCTTTTAGGTCTCATCTGTCCTCATTCAACTTCTTCCATTCAGAGATTGTCTTTCCCTTGGGAGGGAGGAGGTGGGGGACTGGTGGAGTGCAAGCAGATGCAGCATGCATGTTCAATCCTTTCTCTTGAGCAGAAGCAGCAGTATACGTTGTCCCCTGTTGTGCACTCCTTCGTTGCCAATACTCTGTAGATAACAACCAAGTATTTCATTCGAAGACAGCTTTGTGCTGAAGACTGGTTCATGAGCTGAGGACAAGAAACGGACGATGATGAGATGAAAAAAAAATTATCATTAACACTGATATAATTTTATTTTCACAGAAAAATGTTTGGCTGAAGAAAACCCTCCAAACTATTTTTGGCCAGATACCAGACCAACTGTGACCAACTTCACATTTTGCCATGGGAGTTCAGTCCAGACTGCATCAAGAACCTGGTAGGTGTTTAAATATCTGAAAAGCTGAGAGTTTCAAATGCAACTTCCTGGTTATATAGTTAAACTGCATCCTCGGTAATTGTTGCCATCAGCTGGCATTGTATTTCAAGAAGATGATTTCTATCTTGTGAGAAATTATGTGTGTGCAGTAAGAGTATGTACTTCATTGGTAAGAAAGAAAGTTCATCTACCACTTCTGTGTGGCATATTGAGGCCTGCAATTAATACATGTTCAAAGTGACCATAAAAATAGCACCTTCTTACTGAATGAAACTGCTTTCTTCAAGTCATGATGCTTATGTCACTGAAACAAAAGTTTCACGTTTCCTACAACTCTGCTTCTACTATCTGACTTGTATTAGAAATTCTCAACAAAATTCTATGAAGATGAGGTTTGTATTTGGTTTAATCCAGAACCTCTCAGATCCTTAAGCAAATGTAAAAGAAATTCTGTCAAACAAGCACTTTGCCAGTAGTTAGTCATAATTGAATTTGGGCATAATCTTATAAAGCTTTGAACTTGTGTTTTTAAGGTTTAGGATGAATTTTCTCTATTGTAGGCTTCTCTGTGAACATCTACAAATATTTAGACATTCTATCACTATTTCCCATTTGTAAAATAAGAATAGTATTACTTTCTTTGATATATTGCCCAAACAATATTGCTTTGATCCCCTTTGCATGCTTTAAACATGGCTATGATGACTCAGTATTAATTAATTTCTTCGAGGATGATCACCATTAAATACAATATAGTAGTCTTATAATGCCTATATAGCACCTGGAATATGTTCTGAGAAGACCAGCTCTTTTACTTTTTGAAAACAATATGGCAACATGGATATGAATCAGCTTTGAGGTTCTGTGCCAAACAGGAAAACAACCAGCATTATATTTAACTAACTCACTTCCTCATCCTCTTAATCTTGTTCAAGAACTGCTGTATTCTGATTGACCAACTTCTGTTACAGATTGAGTGGTACAGAAGTTAAACCGGTTTTCTGTCAGATCCTCAAAATCATTAAAAATTAGGGCTTCTGGCCTTTGCTGCCCCAGCATTGCTTATTTTTATTGTTCATTTGTGGTCTACACAGTACCATTATCCATGTACATTATCCATGTATACATTATCCATGTACAATACTCATAAAATAAACCCAACTGCATTCTGCATTGCCCTATGCTGTCCTTGCCTCTGCCCCCACTAGCTAATATGGAGTCCAGGTGGGATGTATTTTGAGACATGGTGTCTTCTAGTCATGTGCATCCCACAGTAGTGTGCTTTTATAACAAAGGTGATCAACTGACAAATAACGTCATTCTATCATGTGCTGAAAGAAAGAATAACTTTTTCCCATTCTCCATCCCTCCTTTGCTGTGCTATGATAGCATGCTTGGCCTTAAAGAAAACTGAGGAAAAAAGTATGCTTCATTTTGGACCATATCTGGGTATTTTGCTATGGTAGGGCTTTTTAAAAAAGCATTGTAAAACCAAAAATCTTTATATCTGTCTCTCACCTTGCACCTGGATCTGATGGTGACCATTCATTGTTTTCATGGGTGGCGTAAGTTTTTATCTTCACATAGCTCCTGTGCAAGTTTATTCTGAGATATTGCAGCTTGCTATTGAATTGATCAAAATGTCTGTCAAAGGGAAATTATAGAAACAGCGTCTGATTAGGACATAATAGGGGCATGTTTGTGTCATATTTGTGTCTTCCCTGAAGTACAAGGCTAGAATTTCCACTGATGCAGTTTATCAAGTCGGTACCAGAGTCAGCTGGGAATTTGTCCAAAACACCCAGGGTTTCTCCTACCACTGTCACTTAATTGATCACATATTTCCACTTTCAGGCATATATATTTAATTTCACTTAAGGGCCATGTTGCTAGGAAAATTGTGATTTGAAAAGAGTGGACCAGTATGGCACAAAAGAATTATGAAACATTTACACAAATTTGGCATTTTATTTCATGTTAATTTTGTAATTTTTTCCTCTTTAGCTATTTGGGTCTGCAGAATTATACATCATACTGGGGCCAGCCTGATCTTAGAAATTGCACAGGTGGGTATATTGATGTTAGTCTTTGGCTAAAGGAATAGTTTTGTAGATTTTAGTTTCTGATTACTATAATAAAGTTCCATTAAGGAAGAATATCATCTTCCTTTATGCTAAGTTGTTTAAAAACTTTCTAAAAAATCAGCACAAAGTAAATATTTAAACACTGGGGGAGTGCACCAAGTTAAATTCAGCCCACCCATGAAAAGCTCTGGATACCAATTAATGAAATGAATCAAACTCTTCAGGTAATTTAAGGAAGAATAGAGGCAGGTGGTAGCTTGCCTCAATCTGATATTCAGCTTCAGACAAATTTGTAAATGTTTCCAATGCCTGTAGGTAGCAGTGGAAAGACCCCCATTCTATTCACTGGGCTTATTGACAGACGTTTTCTGATTTATTCTTCAGTTTACAAAATACCCTGTCATGTCATTCTGTCCTTGAAGAAGTAATAAAATAAATAGACAATTTATGGCCCCTTTTTTAACTGCCAGTGCTAGTGAAAAGATACTCTTATAAGCACCTTCAGAGCACCTTCTGTTCTGAATTGCTTTCTTGGAGAAGCCTCTTTTTCTTTCTTCACTGGTAGAGGGGATCCTAGGGAGACTGGCTACCTAACTTATTTGATTCAGTACTTGCAGTCAGGTTTATATGAACACATCATTTCATGTAAAATGTACATTCTATGGTAAATATAGCAATAGCTTTAATATGAAGCTCAACATTAAAAACCCAGTCAGTTGCAGGCTAAAGAAAGGCTGATCTTATTTCAAAATCTCATTTTCAAATTCCAATAAATCTCAACTATTTTGATTGTTCAATGTTAGTGTTTACATTAGTTCTCCATCCATGCGGCATCAAACTTATTGTTTCACATGTGACACGCGTGGTTTGTCATTTGGCACACTATCAAATTTCCCTAACAAGGAATAATCAGCAGATTCTATGAACTTTTTCATAAAATTAAAAATTTGATAAAGTGATAACATTTTATGATCATTACAAGTACCACAGAACATGCTCTAGCTTTCAGTAATGAGGATAAACATCTGTATTTTTTAATTACTTTTCAGGACTGATGTGCAATATTTTCCCTTTTAATTTAATTTTACATGTATGCTTACAGAAAGTGCCACTGATATAGCCAATCAGCTTCTGAATCTCACTGGTGAAGGGCAGCAGCTAACATCAGACAAAGTAAATGATGTTGTGCAGAAGCTCAAAAAAATTGTGAATGATGAAGAAATTGATGAATCTCTGGGTCACACTGTGGTGACAATTTTTTCCAATATTCTAACTAGTTCAGACAGTGTATTGGCAGCATCATCTTCAGAGTAAGTACTTCTGCATTTGATACAAGATTTTGGGAGCAACCTGCAAGGTTGGAAGGATTCATCCTTCCATATATAGACAAACAATTGCAGTACAAAAATCAAACTTCTCTGACTTCCATCAAAAAGAATTTTCTAAAATAGATAGACAAATATTTCTCTTTGTATTAAAATTAAGTGCATGACAAAGATAAAGTATTCAGATGGAAGCCACCTGATACATGACACAGCACAAATCGCAGTATTGTTGGAAAATTATTTCAGGACAAGTGATATGTAGTCAATTGCTGTCAATCAGAAGCTTTTGTTTTAAACAGAGATACAGAAATTTACAGCCTGGCAGTCTCCTTGTGAATACACAGATGGGTGACAGAAACATAGTCAATTACAAAAGTCATTTTAAACATGGGCAGCATACAAAACATAGTTGTTAGGGGTTTTTTTCTATGTTCAGTCTTTAGAATAATTTTATTTTTGGTTTTAGAGCTCTAAAAACTATTGATGCCTTGGCTTTAAAGATCCAGTTCACTGGCCCTTCCATGAGTATTTCAAGACGAAACCTTGCACTTGGAGTGTCTTCTATAAACTCAACTTCATTCAAAGGTGGCTCTTTCAGTGTCAGTCCACAGAATAATGCATCTGATTTCCAGGTATGGAACAAGCAACTGTATTTGAGTGTGAAATGTGCCTGTTGTTCCAAGTGTGTTTACTGTGGTTCCTATAAAACCACTTACAACTCCCAATTCTCCCCCTACTTTCTGTTTCCTTTTTCCTGCAATCATCCAAACAGATTAATGTACTATTTCCTTGAGTGACAGGAAACCCAGATAAACTCACATTTTCCATACACATGAGAAATAATTTACTCACAAATCCAGAACAGACTTTATCCTTTTTAGGTTTTGGGTTGTTTGTTGGGTTTTTTTTTACTTATGAAAAGGGAAAATAAAAGTCTGCTGTATTACCTATTACGTATTACACTAACAATTCCATTGATGCATTTCAGGTTGACACCTAAATGTAGGTATCTACATACAGATTTTTGCAGATACAGTAGATCTTGAACCTCCCAGGATAGTTTAAACACCTGCTGCTAACAGAACCCTAAGGCTGATTCAGTTGTCCACATGTAGGTTGATAATCTTGGGCCATTTGCAATGTCTAAGATGGTTCAAGACATTCATGGGCAGCTTGACCAGCCTAGACATGAAAAATAAAATAAGGACAGATCACTCAAAATGCAGAATGGAGAGGCTGCTATATATAAGACCTTTATCATCACCTGGGAAGTATTTTTGCTTCTTTATTTTCACAAATAGAAAATCTCAGACATTTAAAAGTCATGAAATAGCATTTGAGATGCACATGAGCACCTACTGGGATTTTCCAAAGGTTCTGCTGAAGTCAGTAACAATGAGTTGCCAAGTCTTTTTAAATTTCATTATATGCCTATCTCCACCTTATGGTAAAAATATAGTGCAATATGGGTTTTTTTAACAGTTATATAAGTAGTCTATGGCAGTGGTAAAGTAATCGCAGTTTCTTGTTAGTCTAACCATTTAAATACAGTGAGCTTTATTTGGAGAAACACATAGAAAAGCTTAAACATAGAAATTAAAAAAAAACCCTACTATTATTTGAGCCACAGGAACCAAAACTGAATTAAAACAAAATATGGCATTATGAAAATTGTTAAATACTAATAGTGAGATTAGAAGCATTTTATGGAACCAAATTAATTCCCACTGCAAACTGGCAAGACAACAATCCTAATAAATGTCTGATTATTTTATAAAGTACATAAAAATCAAAACCAGTAATGAAGACAGTGCTAGAAAAAGTAGTAGTAATATAATGGGCTGCAGGCCTTTTACATGCCTTGTATATAGACTTTGGATCAAAACTCAAATGTTAGCTTAAATAGATACACATGGATTTAATGCAATTGAGTTTTTGCAAATTTATATTCACAGATATTTTGGCTAAAATTGATTTGAATCAATTTTATTATAAATTTTATATGATTGTAAATCTCTTTTATTTAGCCTCTTGTTAATGAAGCTCAACAGCTGATTGTTCTTTGACTGTTATCAAAGGAACATTTCTCCTCCAGATTTTATTCTGTATTTATGGAAAGAGGAAAGGAAAAATTCTGAAGCCAGGTTTGGGATGTTCATGTGTATAAGAATTACCATCTGTGGATTGAGGACATCCAGGAATTTTCTTGCCCTGGAATCATTTATTACAGCACTGTCTAAATAATCATAAAATCCAAACTCCGTCAAATTATTTTTAATGTTCCTATTGGAACACGAGTTTGTTCTCAAGCTTTCACTTTTCCAACAGCTGATTGAGAATTCTTAGCATCCTTCCTACCAGAAAAGTCTGCAGCAGCTGTGATCACCATTTTACTTTCCATGCCTATCAGGAAAGATATTTGCCATCGCTGCTGGTGGGAGATTCCCTTGTGAAAGCCCAGGTTTTTCACCAGTGATGCGATGATCTATCCCAGGCTCATCAAGGAACATTAAACTCTTCAAGTTGTATGTCAGGATGTTTCCAGATTTTAGTTCATATTTTTTTTCTTAGAGCAGATATCAAGCAAATGTATCCATGGCAATTTGGAAAGATTCTATTTCAGTCCCCTGTGGCTTTATGTTTCTGCCAAACCTTTGACTAAGTTAGCTTTTGGTGATTCATATTATTAAATTGTTCCTGTAATATGTCCATTCTTTAAAGAAACCTCTTCCACTCTATTTGCAGACAATACCTAATGGGACATCTTTATCACACACACATTTTCCGATTAAGGTAGCAGAATTACCCTTTGAAAACTTTTTATTCATTTGCATTTAACCCTGTCAGGAGATATTTGTGAATCACTTCTTACTAATTTCCAAGGGTGCCTTTTATTCACAGTAAATCAGTGAAAATTTGGAAGCTAAATAAATCAGTAGCCTATGGCTTTTAACTTTCTATTAGCTAACTGTGTTTTTAGAATCATATGTCTGATCATGAGAGGCAAAAATACATGTCCAAGTTGCTTATGGAAAAGTTGGAAGTGTGAGTTTCCTTATCTCACAGTAAAATTCTTAAACGCTTCTACTATAGAGCCACTGTGAGACGGCTTGCTCACCTTCCTTTGATGAGAAGGGTGGCACACCTTGAGTATGCCACAGTGGGAGAGTGTGCAGTCATAGAATTGCTGCTGGTAGCTAATGAAGTACAAGTTTGCATCTTCATTTATTTCCTGCTCACTTGTTACATCCCTGGACAATAGAGGGCTTTCAGCTGTCCAAGACATTGCTAGTATGCATAAAGCTTATACTGATGGCAGGAAGTGTCTTTTTATGATAGCATCATAAATGTAGAGAAGTGACACTTATTATTTTTAAATCTCCCTTCTATAACAGAGAAACTGGAAAAGCTCATAAAAGAATTAATTCAGATGTGGACATCAAGCCAAATAATACAACTCAAGAAAGAAGGATGCAGAGTGTATTTTTCAGTTCTCAGTATTATTTAGTATGAAAAAACATATCTTGAATGTTACTGATAATTATTAAGACTTCCATTATTGTCACCTCATTATTTCCAAATCATCATTATAGCAGTGGAGAAGTCAGTTTGTTTTTTTTATCAAATACCTATTTATAGCATAAGGCTGATCTCATGCCTTATGCTATAAAATCTTCTAAGCCTTTTTTGGTTTTATTTCTTTATCATGTCAACTCTTGCATAGGTACAGGTCATTTAGTGTTAATTGGTTCTAGTCCCATGTTTAGATATTTTATGTAAGGGTGTGAATCCACTTGTGGACAATGGATAGTTTGTTTTTTGTTTGAACCTGTTCTGTTGTTTTTATTTAACAGATAGATTTTGAAAAGGATCAGACAAATGCCTTTGCCTCTGTTGTTCTGCCACCAAGTTTACTGAAGAATTTAAGTCAAGATGAGTTTGAAGTTATATCCAGGGCTCAATTTACTTTCTTCAATAAAACTGGTCTTTTTCAGGTAAACTTTAATGTGTTTGAAGTCATTTCAGCTAGGGTGAGTCAAAGCCAACTGCTAAAAGCTTCCTGTAGTGTAATCTTTTCTTATGAGTTATAGGAATGAGAAGGTGATAGCAGATATAGGTACTGGAGACAATGCTATGTTCAGAGTGACAAAATACTCAGTGTCCAAGTTGAATTAAAGGCAGTGATGTGACTGCAAATTCCTTTCATGTGAGATAATCCTTTTCTCAGGGTAATCTATGGAAAACTGTATCCCAGCTGCCTATAATCAGACCAAAGCAGCAAGACCTCTTAAACAGCATAACTTCTGTTAAAATGCATTAATATAGGTCCTTGATGTTCAGTGGAGCCAGGTTCTTTTCTATCAGAAGGGAATTTAGCCAATAACACTGCCAAGTAACCTCTTCCTTTCCCTTTTCCTTAAGAGTTGGTTGGCACTCATACCCAGGTGACTATTTATATTTTATTAGAAACTCTAGGCTGATGTTCATCAGCCAGATAACATTTGATTCTAAACATACTATTCTTCTTTTCATACATGTGTTCTCTTAAACACACTGTATTTTAATATGGAATAAGGATAATAATACTTGTACCTGAAAACTAAAGGTGTTCAGGTAAATTTGATTTTTTCTCTTTTGGGCCCCATCATATGGTAATTATAAATAATTCCTGCATGGCAGAAGCCAAGAAAAAAAAAAATGGGAAGAGTTTGCAGCTTGGAAAAAACAACTAAATCCATACCCATTTAGAAAAAAAATCATTAATTGAGAAGGAAACATTATTTCATAGTGAGCTGTATACTGAGCCGCAGAAGATTTGAGTTTGTTTTCCCATTAGTGTTTCAAGTGACCTTTGACTCTTGTGCATCCGCAGAACTCTGTAGTATTGTATTGTCCCTATATTATCATTTTTATTGGCAGAATATCCAGATTCTTCAGATAATCTAGGCAAGAAAATGCCCATGACCTTCTGAAATCCACTCCAAAGTATCTTGAACTATTTAAAATAGTGTGCATTTTAAGTCCACTTTTGAGAAAAACAGGATGGATATATTTAATAAATAAACCAGAATAATATAGGTGTAGGCTTTTCATAATGTCATGCAATCATATGAAGTCAGAATGTGTCCTTTAGTGGTGCTGGGATGTGTTTCTAAGGCTTATTTAACAAGTCATTGAAAAGCAAAAACCAGGAAAATTTGAGTCTAAATTTACAACTACAATTCCTTCCATTTGTGTGTTTTTCAAACTATTCCTGTGTGCTGTGTTCAACACTGTTAATTCAAAATGTGTAAAAACTCACATTAGTAGCTGTAAAAATAAATCCTAAAAAACATAATTAATTAAAGGCTAAAAATAAATCCTAAAAATAAACTGATCCACATGTCATCTCAAAACAAATAATGTTATTCACTAGTAAAAAAAAATAAATTAATAAATATAGTTATTACAATTGCAATTTAAAAAAAATAAATCCCATTTCTGTTATTTTAAGCTGTATTTCTTATAAGCCTTCAACATAACAGTGAAACATCATACTTTACAGTACTGGATTTTTTTTTTTTATTGCAGCTGAGAGAGTACTTGTAAGTTTTATCTTATAATTCACTAAGATCTGATGGTTATATTATTTAAAGGACTATATTAAAAATTTGTGCAAGTTATTCAGGGTGGGATTCATTTCACCAGAGGAAGGTATGTTCAATGTACACACCTATGCCTGAACAGCCTTCAAAGTCAATCAATGGAAAAGAGTGGTCATGGACACAGCTGAGATGCAACACATCTCATCCGAATGCAGGAATAGACATCAGTTCCTCAGACAAAGAAGTGTATTGCACTTTGAAACACCCCAAAGTACAAAGTTACTACTGGCAGACATATGTTACAATGACCCTGTAAGAGGTGCGAGATTTGCTGCAGTAGCAGCTGGAAACTGGGCAGGATGACTTAAAGCCTCTAAAATGGACACATAGTTGTAAGCAATCCATATTCAGCCTAGGTGTACAGAATAGGTAAAACAGATTATGCCCTGAAGGCACCAGTTTCCTATCATTATGTTAAGAAATGCTAGAGTGCTGCCTTCTAGATATCTTCTTTTTACACATCTAAAGTCAGGTTAGAATGATCATCCTCATGAGTTCAGAGGCCATGAAAATAATGTGCAAATATGATAAATACATGAATTGTAATGATTGTCTAGACTTCTTATCAATGTTTATAAGTAACTAAAGGGTGGGAGTCAAAAGGATGAGGCCAGTCTTTTCTCAGTTGTGCCCAGTGATAGGACAAGTGGCAATAGACACAAACTGGAACCCAGAAAGTTTCACCTAAACATAAGGAAAAAATCTTTACTGTGAGGGTGATTGGAATAGGCTGCCCAGAGAGGTTTTGTGGTTTCCTTCTCTGTAGACTTTCAAAAAAGCCTGGATGCTGTCCTGGGCAACCTGCTGTAGATCAACCTGTTTTGGAAGAGGGGGTTGACTAGATGATCTCCAGAGGTCCCTTCCAACCCCTACCATTCTGTGATTCTAGATGACTAGACCAGATTTCTGTCACTGATGCTAGCCTCAGCATTGCTTTATTTTGTACCTCTATATTTTACTGGCTTTCTGCTAACTTTAGCTGAGCAGAGCATTGTAGCTAATAAGCAGTTAACTGTATTTTACTTTAATGCATACGTTATTTTAATTCCTTTCTAAGGACAAGTAACATATTAAGTTGCCTTCCCTAAAGAGATCATCTGATTTTTATTTCTAGTTTTTGTTATCTGCTAGAGACAGAATCCACCGAAACCCATGGAAATGCGTCCAAAGACATTCACAGCCTTTAACAAATGTTGAAATTTAGGTGGTAGCCAGGAGGTTTCTCTTGTCTGAATGCTCAAGATCTGTCTAGAAAATAGGCATTTTAATTCCACTGCAATTTTTAGGAAATTATATCACAAATCTCCAGTATATTCTAAAACACTGTGTTTGAAAACTTTTGGATGTTGTTCTAAAGAAATTAATATTCTTCTCAGGGTAATGTGCAGTTAATAACTGAAGCTATTCTGTCTCTCATGAGTGGTGAGATATCACGAGCCCAGTCCTGAGATGACATCTTGTTAGGCTAACAAAGCCCTAGACTGAAGGAATCACAGGGGTTCAGGAGCTTGGCAGACTGGATTTTGAGTGGCAATAAGCTTCATTTAACCTAAGATCTGCCACAGGCAATGACCAAGCTTTCCAGTTTCCAATAAGGCCAACCAGGTACATAACTATGCAGATTTCATTAGAAATTCATCAAAAGAAATTATTTTAATAAATCATCAATTTCCAAGAAAAACTTTTCATTTCAAAATTCTCAACTTGGTACTTTTTCACTGCAGGTTAGAAATGGTATTGCTCAGTTATAACACCAGTCTTCTATTTAATTTCTCGGCAAGACCTTGTAGAAAATACAATCTCCTACAGTATGTAACATTGCTGTGAATTTGTTTACTACTTCCTATTCATTGTAAGAAGGATGATGATTTAGCAACTATACACAGCAAACAGGTTATTCTCCAAAAACTTTGAATCTACTAAAGTCGATAATGTTTACAATAAGATAAGAAAGATAATTCATTCTTTTCTAGGGAAATGAGCTAATCATATCATGGATTCTTATCTGCTACATTGTTTGAGTTATAATGATTAAAAGGAGAGTTTATGCCTTCTAACCTCTCTCTGTAAATGTGCCGATATATGTTTGTGACTAAAATGAAACTTCCATGAAGCAAACCCATAATTTTATTTTATAAATATAATGTTCTCATACTGCATGATCAAAAGTGTAGAAATGCTGACAACTTATTTATTCTGGCACGCTGCAAAAATGAAACTCTGTACTCTGGCTTTTATGTTACATGCTGTGTAAGCATTTATTATGTTTTTCTGAATGTTTCAAAGGATGCAGAAAATCCTGCCAATCTGACCAGTTTTGTGGTGGCATGCAGTATTGGAAACATAACCATTCAGGATCTTCAGGACAATGTGAAGATTACAATTAAGCATACTAAAATTCAGGTAAAACAAGACATTATTCAGAAGAACAGCATGATTACATGCAGTAAAGGCTAAGCATATAGCCTGGTTGATTTGGGTGGATTTTGAACAAAAACATAAACTCAAAGGGAAATAAAAACTCTAGAACTAAAACAAGTAAGTAAAAAAAAATAGAAAAAAATAATCTCTCCCATCCTCACACATTCCTACTCCATTCATGATCTTACATTTATCTGAAATACTATTGATTCTGGCACTTAGAGGCAATTTCTGTGACAATAGCTAGGCAAAAGCTCTTTTCATGACCATGTTCGTGACCAGTGACCAGGAACAGAATTTATTACACTGGAACTGTGGAATGACTTAAATTCTTTGATCAAACATGAATTGCTTTGTTAATAGTTTCCCAAGTTAATTTGTTGTTATGTGGTTTTCAGCAAAGAAAGAATGGGCAGAACCATGTTGTTAAAAGATGACTACAATATTTTTAGGGAAATACAGACCAAATGCAACCCTGTCACATACTGTTTCAGTTAAAAAATGTGTGAGCTTGACTAGGTTCTCAGACACATAGCTAATCGAAAAGAGACGATAGCACTAGAGAAGTTAAGAAAGATGTTAAAATGTCAGTGTCTTAGTAAACTGTTTATGAGAAGCTGATTTTTAATTTTCACAGGTTGATTAACTTTATCTTGCATTTCATTATAATGATTATTTTAAGGCCAGGCAAGACAACCTCCACTTGGGTTCAACAGGCTTTTGCACTTTCAAGGCCAATTGCATAGAGGATTTGCTGATAAGACCTAAGGAAGTGAACAGTAAAAAAGTATTTAGACTCTGTAAAGACATCATACTCATGGATTACTTTAGTGAGACAGGAAAAATTTATTATTCTGAGGATGTACAAAAGGAATTTATAATCTGGGAAGATCTGTCTTTCTATTGTAATAAAGTCTGATTTGACACTAGACACAATTTCAACAATTTAAACAATATTTATTCTTCTACTCATTAAATGAAAATTGGTGTAGTAGAACATCTCTTGTAATAGTTTCTATTGATGAGATTTATGTCTGAAGAGGTAAACGAAGTCTACTTTTCAATGTGTTCTTAGGAAGATCCTAAGCCTACCTGTGTCTTCTGGGATATGAAGAAAAATGGTAAGNAAGGTGTCTTGGCCATTTTCCTTCTTAATCAGTCCTTGCAGAAAAGGATAAAGTCTTTAGACTGTCTCATTTCTTCTGGTTAGTAAAAGCTGCTTGTAACAGCAGATGTTAAATATTCTTTTTAAAAAGTTTTTCTATACAAATTTGTTTAAAATTTAAAATTTGCAAATTAATTTTCTCTACTTTTCTGTATCTCATAGCAGTTCTTTGCTTATCTGTTTGTATGTGAAAATTAAATAGTAAAGTTTCTCAGACACTTGAATGTTTCTTAGCCATACTAATAAATTTTTAAATGTTGGGTTATTTCATTGTGAGACTGGATCTGTGACAAATCTGAAGCTGTTTTTTAATTCCACAGAAGGTTAGGAACTACATTACACAAACTTCATCCACCTTATAAATGGATGACAGTCAGCATGATGAGGTCCTGTATGCAGACACACATTAATGATGCAGCATTTGAGCTGATTCTTCATTACTATTGCCTGAGCCATGTGTGATGCTACACTTGGGCTCTTCATCCTTTGCACAAAGTCATTGTCTGGGATGACTTTGCAGATCCTTCAGATTCAGAAATCATTACTGAGATATTACTCTTCCTTAAAATGAAACTGATAAGAGTGGAGAAGAAACTGTCCTTAGCAGCAGGATTTTGGGTGGAGGGTTTTTAGTACAGGGTCTTGTATGAAATAAAATTTACCATCCAAAGTTGTACTTGAAAGCAGGAAATTCAGACAGAACTGAGGATAATGTAGAAGGATAAAAATGAGCAAAAAATAGAAGAACCTAGTTAGTAAACTAAAAATAAGAAACACATTAAAGAAGAAACACACAGGGAGGAAATTTTCTCAGGGCTGCTTGAGTAGGGGAGAGTTTTAAGTGGTTTTGGAACATCCACACAGTCTTTTGAGAGATTCTGTCTGGAATTTGAGGTAAATTTATAGGGCCAGTCAGATAATTTGCTGGATTTTGGCTTCAGTTGTGTAAAAATGTCTTTAAAATTTCAGAGAACATGAACTATTACACAAAATAAGTTCATATTTTAGCACGAAAAATTGAAATCAGAAATAAAAATGTTACTTTTAAAATTTTTAAAAATAATTTTATTTTATTATTTTTAATGGCCTTTTCAGGTGAGGTGAGTAGGGGATAGTTTACTTCATGTCTTTTCTTAAGGCCACAAAGGATCATTGGGATTATCTACTCTGACCTTCTGCATATCACACTGCAGAGGGGAAGGGTGGAACTCTCTGGGCCATAAATGCTTTCATGGGCAGATGTCACATCAGTGTGGTAAAAGGGAGTTCTAAAACCATCTTGTTGACGCACTAAGGTGTGTCTTGATACATGATCCACACAGTAAGTCTTATTCACCCCTCATTAAACAAAAACCTTCCTACCTTTATTATAGATGTCCATCTATTGCTTCTGCTCTGGAAAGCATGCTTTATGAGGAGAGACTGAGGGAACTGGGGATGTTTAGTCTAGAGAAGAGGAGACTGAGAGGAGACCTCATTGCTCTCTACAAGTACCTGAAAGGAGATTGTAGTGAGGCTGGTGTTGTTCTCCGAAGTTACTAATGATAAAACATGAGGAAATGGCCTCAAGTTGCATCAGGAGAGGTTTAGATTAGATATTAGGAAGAAATTCTTCACTGAGTGGTTAGGCACTGGAACAGACAGCCCTGGAGGTGTTTAAAAATGGGTGGGACGTAGCACTTGAGGCTATGGACTAATGGATAGGTAGAAGTTAGGATGAAGGTTGGACTCAATGATCCTAGAGGTCCTTTCTAACCCTAATGATTCTATGATTCAATAGTCCATTACTGGGATATTCATCTGATGTGATCGATGCAGAAATTAGGAAATCTGACACTTGCTTCTCTCCTGATTGTTTTTAATGTTGACTCATACAGTTGGAGAAATCACTTCTGCATTAGCACAAGATGAAGTGAGAAATCTGTTATAAGAGAGGTTAGCATGAGTTTGTTGAAAAGAATGGTTTCTCCTGTTTCATTTCCACAGATGGCAATGGTGGCTGGAACTCTGTTGGCTGCCAAGTGGATGCAGAGTCCAATGAAAATGAGACAGTTTGCTTATGCAATCACCTCACGCACTTTGGGGTACTAATGGTAGGCAAACTCACTGTTCACTGTTATCTTTCCTAGGAACTGCAACGAAGTTTTTGTCTTGAGTCAAGACAGCTCTCATTTCTGTTACTTGAGTTACTCCTTTTGCACATGATTTTAATAATAATACATAATTTTCCCCTTTATTGTCATAAAGCTGTCTTTTCATAACAAAATAGCTAGTTATAAGGATTTGTGAGTAATGAATAAAGTTAGTAATTAAAGGATGATGATGATGATTATATTTGTTCTTTATAATGGGCTAAATAGTATAAAATAAAAAGTAAAATGTGATCATAGGAGTATGCTAAATTTTGAAAATACTGTGTCACAAAATACCTGGCATTGAGAATTCTGAGCAATACTAAATTACAAATAGCATATTATCATATCCAACTTCAAAGAAGTTGCATCAAAAGAAGCGTGGTCAGCAAGTCAAGGGAGGTGATTCTCCCCCTCTACTCTTGTGAGTCCCCACCTGGAGTATCATGTTCAGCTCTGGGGCCTCTGGCCTAAGAAGGACATAAACCTGCTCACGTGGGTCCGGAGGAGGGACAAAGCTGATTAGAGGACTGGAGGACTTCCCCTATAAGGGCAGGCTGAGAGAGTTGGGATTGTTCAGCTTGAAGGAGAGAAGGCTCCAAGGAGACCTTATAGCAGCCTTTGAGTACTTAAAAGGAGCCTTTAAGGGAATCCTTATCAGGGAATGTAGTGATAGGACAAGAGGTAACAGTTTTAAACTGAAAGAGGGTAGATTTAGATTAAATATTAGTAATAAACTGAACCTGACCTAGCGAAAGTTGCTCCTGCCCATGGCAAGGGGGTTGGAAATAGATGATCTTTAAGGTCCTTTGCAACCCAAACCATTCTATGATTCTGTGAAAGGCAGGACATAGCTGTGTGAAAAACTAAAAGAAGGACTATAAAAACAAGGCCCAGTACTAATCTTTCCACTAGTGAAACAGGAAAAGTTGACCTTAATGAGTTCCATGGTGCCCAGGGCCCTTGTCATTCCCTTTAACAATATAACCTGACAAAAATGAACTGCAGCTGAGATATGAGGGTGTAACAAGAGGGAAGTGAATGAGAAACAAGCCTAAGTAGATTTGAAATTTCAAGATCAGGAAAGTGTGAAGTTGTTTACAGAAAAAAAAAAAAAAGAATATAAAAAGGTGAGGTGCTGTTTACAGAACAAAAACAAGAGAGGGATATTGTCAGGGAAAACAGTCAGGGAAAGAAAAATGGCCTGCAGTCAGAAAAACAGCTAATAAGGATGAAAAGTCAAGGGAGCACAATAATCCCCTTTCCTCCTGAGATTCGAGAGGCTAAATTGTCCCTTGCAAATTAAGGTTGCTAAATCTGACAAGATTATATTAATATTATATTATATTAATATTATATTGTTCTGATTTCAAAAAGCATAAAGGAATGCTTTCTTTTGTAAAATGTATAAACCCATATTTGCTGCTTTCATAAATGGCTTTAAACATCTTTTGGGATGCCTTGCAGTATATGCTGCCTCTTGGAGAAATTATCTCCACTGAAGTCTGATATAAAATGTGTAACTTGTATTCTATCAGAGCCTTAAGCAAAGTCTCCAGCCTGGAAGGCTGAGATAGGTAGAGCACAGCCTATCAAGGAGATGAAAGAGGGAACCATATAGAGCTCTACAGCCTCAGTAGCAGAGATCTCTATCATTCAGGTGTCTCCAACAATTTGCATGTGAAGTGTTTTTGAGAGAAAAAAATCCCAACATAGAAAAGACAGAATGGTGCTATATTTTCTTTAATATGTGGTGACTGATTGATTGATTGATTGATTGATTTTTCCCTCAGAAAGTGGCTAATACACTTATTTCCATCTGAAATTTAACATTCCTTGGCCTCTAAAAGATACCTGCAGAAAAGATATTTGCTCCTGATCATAGCAATTCTCATAGTGAAAGGATTTTGGTTTTTAACATTTTGCAGTGGCACATAGGACTTAACCACACAAGGGTACCACAAGCACTGACTTTTTAATCTTTGGCCTTCCAGACTCTTCTTAATAGAAGTGCTCTCTTCACAACACACTCAGATGTAGATACAAAAAAGCCCTGAGCTTTTGGGGTTTTTTCAAGCTAAATTGTGTTCTTGTTTTACTTACCATCACTGAAGGGAGAAAAAAAGAGCTTTCTTCGGGTTATATTCAATGAGTCCCTTCTCTTCCTTGATTGCTTTTGTGGCAGTAGGAAATAAGGCAGAAGTTCTTTGAATTAAGTCTGTGTTCCAATAGATTTTTACAGTTTTGACCCTTCTAATTATTTTTCCATTTTAATAATATTTTCTGATTTTATTTTATGTATTAAACTATTTTCAAATAACACTCTCCTTATATAAATAAAGTCACATGAGTTTGGGACAAGGTGTAAAAAAATGGCTTCTACTTTTTCCTTTGAAGAATGGCAAGTTTTCTGGCTTTGCATTAGTTTATTTTTGCTAGATAGTTTCACTAGGGACAATAGTGACACTGAATGTAGAATGGACTCCACTATGTGTTAGTGTTTGCTCACATTTACTCCACAGTGATATAGATCCAAACATTCTCATTTTTGTTGTCCTTAAAAAAGGAAATAACAGTGGCATTTATTCTCAGATGATACTATGTGTCAATTACAGTTGGACAGAAAACTGGAAAAAAAATCTTCAGAATGTCCTTGCTCCATTTCCAATTTTATTTATTTTTTTAATGTTGTCTTCATCTCTGTTTTTCTGACCAATTCTATTTATAACTGTAGTTTGCATGTCAAAACAGACTATAAAACCAAAAAGCAATATCTTGCCCTTGGTTTCACCCATAATTGAGTAGCTATATTGACTCTGTTTATAAACTGTCAGTAACAAGAAGTGATGTCAGAAACTCCTTAGAATGTTACATGCTCCTGTATGAATACTTTAATATTACATTTTCATAAATCTTACATCTTCTAAAAGAGAGTTGTCTATGGGCAATGAAACTAAACATTTTGAAGAAGAGAAAGACATTTGAATTCCTGGTGCTGAGCTCCATCCAGTATCAAGCTCTATCTGTTGATCCCAGCAGTTATAATACTTAAAGCACAATATTTTGAAGAGCTACGGGAAGGAAGTGAGAGGTGTAACAACTATAGACCAAGTATACTCAGTAAACATGAACTATAATGTCAGGGTTGCAGCAGTATTGCCAAAGTGCTTTTGAGTTTTACATGACTAGTTACCAAGAAAGTGTTGTGCTCATGGAAAAGTTATTTGCTATAACTGATGCCTCTTCCTCCTCTCTCACATAGGATCTTCAGAGAACTGTTACACAAATAGACCCACAGAATACGAGGGTCCTCACCTTTATCACTTACATAGGCTGTGGGATATCTGCTATATTTTCAGCTGCAACTCTTCTGACATATATTGCATTTGAGTAAGTATTAGTTCTGTGAAAAAAGTCACAAAGGCATTACCTGTAAGTGATGAATAAAAAAATTAGTTATGTCATTAGGTGTAATTGTCAGGAAGGGAAATTTATATTAAAAATACAAACAAAACCCAAAACAAACAAACAAGCCAACCAACCAAACAAAAAAAAAAACAACAAACAAACACCTGCAAAATCATGTTCACAATGTTCTGTGTGGAAATGTTTTTGAAGGGGACTTAAGTTCAGACTCATGTCTCCTCATGTTTCCAATGTGTTGCGCTGCTCAAACCTGACAACAAGGCTAATCCGTCTCAAAATTTTCTCTTCTGGGAATACAGTAGATACTGATCTCTAGATTCTGAACAAATATACATTATTTTTAAATCCACAACCAGGCTTTTTTGTAAAAAAAAAAAAAAACTTGCCTCCATAAGCATAACATTTCTTAAGTATAAGAAATTCCTACTGGAACAATTACATTCTAGAGCCCCCCTGAAGGAAGTGGGAAGAAAAATAAAATGAAGAAAAATTGTGAAGTGTTAAAATTTCAACAGAAATCCTACTGATATATGGAAGTGACTCAAGGGAATGCAAAAGTTTTGAAGTGATACAGCTCTGTGAACAGTAAGAAAAGAAAATGAAGTCATGTCAACACAAAGAAACCATTTTGCCTGTGACAGCGTAGGACAGCATAGCTGATAAAGAAGGATAGTTTGATGAGGGGGGAAAAAGGTTTTGAGTACTAAATGTCTTCAGTGATTGCATTCCCATTGCATTCCCATTGCATTCCCTATGGTATCGTGTTGTGGTCCAAGACTGCAGAAATTGTTGGCTTGCCCCTCAGTTCATACATTTCAATGTGTATCAGTTAAAAAATAAAATTTGCTTTATCTTCAGTCTTCCTAAGATCCTATTAAACAACCAAACAAACAAAAAACAACCAAACAAACAAAAAGTACAAAAGATAAACCAACATGCGTTGGGCAATATATTCAAAAAATAAGCAAAGTTTTGTATATAAAATGATCAGAGATGAGCTTCCTTTCATTCAGAGATGAGCATTTTGAAAGTTTTCATTTTCTTCAGATTTCATTTAAAGTACAAACCACATTGAATTATATTTAATTGGGAATGTTTTTTAATAATAAATCCATTACTAAATTGCTGTGGTAGTTAATTAGCTCATTAAGGACCCAAAGAAGTGGTAGCTTTCCCTGACCACATACAGCAGAAGCCTGCAGTGATATCACACAGAAGTACACATCACTATGCCTCATTGCCACAAAAGCTTACAGCTAGGAGGAGATCCCTGTGATTTTATTTACTCTGTAAACTGGTAAAGCCAGCTGCTGTAAGTGGCTTGGGTGATTGCAGCCTATTAATCACATGCACCCGTATTTCTCTCATTAGGAAGTTGCGAAGAGATTACCCATCAAAAATCCTGATGAATTTGAGCACCGCCCTGCTCTTTCTTAACCTGATCTTCTTGCTTGATGGTTGGATTGCATCGTTTGACATAGATGGCCTCTGCATAGCTGTAGCTGCACTTTTGCACTTTTTTCTTCTAGCCACCTTTACATGGATGGGACTAGAAGCTGTTCATATGTACATTGCTCTAGTGAAAGTGTTCAACACGTATATACGGCGATACATACTGAAGTTTTGCATCATTGGCTGGGGTGAGTTCGGTACATGTAATATTTACATAGCATGTATTTTGAAATGATGCTATAAAAAAATATCTCTCTCACAATTGCAGAGCACAATCAAAATCAGTGTGGCATTTCCTTTCCCCACCCTGTGGCAGTGCTGGCTTACAGCCAGCCCTCTCTGTCACCAAGTTCCCGTGTATAATTCTAAGCAAATACACCATAACTGACACGCTCTCTCCGGAGCAGCTCACAGCCTGAGGAGGAGCAGAGAGACCAGATAAACTGGCCTTACTTTCCAGAGAGGCCAGAATAGGAGAGGGGAAATGTTAGTATCGTATCAGAGATGGAGAATGATGGCACACAATGAATTCAGAAACTCTTGCTGCTACTGCAGAGCCTATGGGGATTTTTGCACTGACTTCCAAAAAAATCCCAATCCAGCTTAAAGTTTCATGCTAACAAGTACAAAGCCTGTGTCAGAAGCAGAAACAACCAATATTTCCTGAGCTTCATTGCAGTGTTTAAACCACAGTGAGATACTGCCGGCCCTTAGCAGTGTACACAGCAAGACTGAAATGGAAAATGTAATACTGAAATATAACTGCAAGGCTCAGGCAGCAAGGCTTCTATTCTTCATTTTTTTCTATATCAGGAATCTGTGCCTTCTGCCTGAATGCGTATATTGTGTTTGAAATAATACAACACAATACAAAACCATTAACCTCATGGCTAGAGCACTGACCTCCATCCAGCTGGTAATTGATGTCTTTCATTGGCAACTAGCATCCTCTTTGGCAACCTCAGCAGAGGACAAGGACTGAGTGGTCGGAAAAGCAAATTAACCTCTTTCCTTTGAATATATTTTGTCACAGCAAGGATAAGACATGTAAATAAGGCATGTTGGGAAATGTACTTTTCTTTTTGTGTGAGCAGTACCTCTAGGCATGGAGTTCTCTTCCACATAATTTTCTGTTTCCAAAAATATTCCCTTTAACTTATTTCTAAAAAAATATATAATTTGCTTCATTTTTTGGGGAACATACATAAGCAGAAAATGAGAAGACATTTACAGTTGAGAGAAGCAGTGGAGAAAGTAATGGTTCAAGTTCATGTTCCCCAGCCAAATAAAGTTAGCATCTCCTAAAAACAAATCCTCAAAAAAATCCCAATGACATCCCTCCATTAGGACTCATTTTCATAGTAGTTTGTTAATCTTCTTCTACTACACTATGAGACCCTGTGTGCAATTGCAAATTTAATTTTGGGTAATTAAAGGAGTTTATTTTCCTTTCGTTTCCATGTCACATACTAAAATAACATTTTCTACCTTACAGAACATTATGAGGCTTATTCATTAACACCCATTTGGTATTCTGTACTAAAGCAGTATGGATGGAGACATCAGTAATTCAGCTTTGCATGGTGATTTTGAAGGTTTATGAGGTTTGAATGCAAGCTGCAAATTTTCTTGTGTTACAGGTTTGCCAGCGCTGGTGATAGCAATTGTTTTTGCAAGCTCTAACACAAATGCAAGTCAAATTTATGGCAAAGAATTATATGGCAAGGATGCTAATGGGCAAGGAGGGGATGACTTGTGAGTATTTCTTTTAATTTCTTACAATTTGGAATTTATAGTCTGAAAAAAAATAGCATTGGTCAGATTACTTAAAAAAATTCAGGGGTGCATTAAAAAAGCAAAGCGGTCAAATTATTTTCTAAATTATTTGAATCTGGAGTGTGAGGAAGGCTATTAAGAAAATTGGAGGGAAATCTGCATTACCCAATGTCAAGTACAAACAACCCTCTGGCAAAAAAAAAGGTTCATAAGTTTTGTCATGGAAATAAAATTAAGTACTTGGCTTAAGTTAAATTAAAGCTATACCTTCTAGGTAGGAGCAAGAAAATAAGAGCATAAAAATAGTTTCCTTTGTAAATAAAACAGGTATTTGTCCGTATAGTTCAATAGCTTTCTATGTTTTTCTCTCGACATCCAGATAAAAATCTCCAAATGCTTTTTTTTTTTTTTAATGACTGTTACGTTTTTTCTGTTCCTTGCCTGGTAATTCTTAATCATGATAAATAAAAAATGTCATTCTATATTTTTATTATACTATCATGTTAAGCATTAACAGCCATTTGCTGCTAGAGTAATAAGCTTGTCATGGCTTTTATGACAGTCACATGGCTGTCAAATGTCTACCTCAAAGTACCACTCATCCTCCTTATTCTCCAGAGACGTTTGAGTTTACCTTTAGATCAAATGGCAGAAAGTTGAGATTTTAACACTGGAGATCCAAGTTTGCCCATTCTGTTACTAAACCTTCATACAGATGAAAGTGGTAAAGCTACTCATACTGAGTCTAAACTTTCCATGATAGGATTGCAGTTCCTACAGCTTATATATGTGTACAGACTTCCTTTTTATTCCTTTTTAGTTAATTTTAATTAAAATGAGATATAACCCTCATATTTCTGACATAATACTACGTACCACTGTCACTTAAGATGACACCGGGCTTCATCCTATTTACAAACAGAAAATGGACAAAGGTATCATTTAATCAGACATACACTGATTTTCCTTATAGACATACAAATAATGGAAGATAGCTTGCATTATCTAAAAATGATCATGTTTCCTTGTTTTTTTTTTTTCCAGCTGCTGGATCAAGAATGAAGTTGTCTTTTATGTGACTTGTGCTGGCTACTTTGGAATCATGTTTCTGATGAATGTTGCCATGTTTATTGTGGTCATGGTGCAGATCTGTGGGAGGAATGGGAAAAGAACAAATCGGAGCCTAAAGGAAGAGATCTTGAGGAACCTCCGTAGCGTGGTCAGCTTGACATTCCTCCTGGGCATGACTTGGGGCTTTGCCTTTTTTGCCTGGGGCCCCTTAACTCTTCCTTTCCTGTACCTCTTTTCAATTTTCAATTCATTGCAAGGTAAGCTGAATTTCTGATCTGTGAACAAATCATGTTTGAAATGTTGCTCTTCTGGGAAATATGTCCAATGATTTGACTAGGGAACTAAGATCCAATCTCTCAAGGTTTTTTCTTAATACTAAACAATCACTGGTTCCCTCTTATGTGGAATAATGATACCAGCTACATATGGGTTAAATATCTTAGTTAAAATAATCAATGTTTCAAGCACTTTTCCATAAAATGCACTGTATTACAAATAGTGCTATTCCTAGCTAATGGTCTGCAGTGATCTCTGCTGAGAAAGATGCTGAATGACCTTCAACATTTCCTTTCACTGATTGTCACAAACATGGGAAGCCTCCTTCCTTAATGTATTCCTGTAGGGACTATGCAAAGATCATAGGTATTCTATTAAGGCAGAGAAGCTCATAAAACAAAATTCATCCCTGTTTCAATGTTGAAGGTAGCACAGAGGCATGGGATATTCTTTGATTCTTTAAGAAAAATCCAGCTGCTGTTACTGTCAGCTTATTTTTGTTTCCATTACTGAAATTTTGAATATTTTACTTTTCCATTGTAGTTCATCCTTATGAAAAATGGAATCAAATGTTTATAAATTGAATAATTATATAGATGACATTTGAAAGAATTTCAGCTCAGAGCTGAAATTTGCATATGTACTAAATGACATAAGAGTCTCCACCTCCACCTGCCCTACCCACTAATAAAGAGCAACTAACGACATCACAAAAAGAAAAACCTAAGAAGGTCATTGGAAGGGCATGTGTTATACTACACACATACTGGTATAAAAAAAAAAATTGCCTGAAAAAAAGACCATCATCAAAAACAAACCCAAGAATGTCATTGGAGGAGCATGTGTTATGCCACAGAAATATTGAGATAAAAAATAAATGTTCCCAGGGTCAGCAAAATACCTTCCCTTTATGGAAAAAGTACTTAATGTTGCACTCTGGATTTTATCTGTTACAGTTGAGATGTATTTACTGTGCTAAAAGATTTATTGAGCTTTCGTGGAAAGTGAATAATGTTGTGGGTTTTGGTTTGGTTCAGTTTCAACCTAAAATGCTAGGCAAAATGGCAAAAATTGTTTGGATGTGGTGTTCTTACTAAAGACTTTTTTTTTCCAATGGACAGATTCTGATACTCCCCTAGCAGCATAATGAAGTATTTTCTGTAATGTGCCTGTGTTAGAAATTCAGAAGGGCCTAGAAAGATTAGAACAATAAGAAGAATATCAAAAAAAATATTAAAAATCTGAAAAGCATGCCAAGGATCAAATTAAACAAGTTCTCTGTAGCCAGAATTTCCAGTGCAATCAATTAAGCTTGTATGTGCAGAGTGCACACAAGGTTGACCACCACTGCTTAAGTCTCTGGGGGAAAATAGCACCATTCAATGGAAAAATGAATACCTGGAAGATAGTTAATTCAGAAGATGAAACTGAAAGCCCTGAGGAGTAAATGCAAAAAGAAGAGTGATGAGTTTTTCATAGATGGTAGTAGCAATGATGGCACCATATATTGTCAGGCATGTCATATCAAGCATAGAAAGATAGCAATCCCATAACGGAAAATGCTTATTGCTGTGTCAGAAAGAGCTAGGCAAAGCTAAAGAAACAAGAAGGAGGATGTTTAAAACCACACATAACTGGTGCACATGCAGCAGTTAGGGGACAGAATGGAGCAAAAGAAAAATTAGGGTTTGTATCAGGAAGTATTTCCTAGCAGCAAAATGCAGTTCAGTATGACAAGTCTTTCATCAATATTAGCATGAGTTTAATTATTGAGGCCTCGGTAAATAGATTTATTCTGTCTCTCAATTTTTTGAAAACTGCACGAGTATTTTAAGCTATAGCAGCAGCCTCCATCAACAGTTTTCAATGCACTGACAGTGAAAAAGTAGTGCATCAACCACTGTTGTTACTGTACTTTGCTATTTCATCTACATAGGAAATTAATTTTCTCTCTTTGATGTTCAGAGTAAAAAATCTGGGAACATCTTTTTTTTGGCTGCTCATTTTATATATATGCCTGGGCAAGCCAAATACTTTCAAGTCAGAGCCAAGGTAGAGCCAAGCCTAGGGTCTAATTTGGCTCTGGGAAAAAAAGCTAAAGCTGTATTACTAAAGCACATTGTAAACTTAATGAATAATTAAATTCAGAGAAAAAAAAATCAGAGACCAAGCCCAGACAGGGAAAAGGCAAAGTACTTAATGCAGCACATTCATTTTGTATCACTACAGACATATGTGTTTTATTTTTAACTATTCAGAATGCTTCGAACATTCACTGCAATTGAATTAAACATCAATTTAGTAAGTTTGTAGCTGTGCAGAAGTCCTGGGCCACAAACAAATACATCTCTCTAAGCCTGTAAGAGCTGCTAGTGATTGCATTGGAATTTCTTCATGCTTAAAATAATCCACACAGAGAAATATTTTACTAAATGCAAACATAATAGCCATAAAGCAACAAAGCTTGCATATGGGCTGCATTAAGTTGTTTGCCTTTCTTAAACTGTGCTTTTCCTTTTTTTTTCTCCATGAGCTCTTGAAAAATTTTGCAAAACACATGTTTCTTTTCAGAACCTTTACCTAAAGTTAATTGATCTCAGTCAATCTGTTGTCTCAGCCTGGCCTGATGGCAATAAGCAAATATAAGTCCAGTTCAATGACATGCATTCGTGCAAAATTAGACCTTGGCACTTTAGTGGGGAGAGGATAATTTTATGCTCTAGAGCATTTTTTTTTCAGGCTATACCCTGCCATTGTGTTCTACCATCTGAAACATAGTAGGGTTTAGTATACATGATGATCATAAAGGAATTATTTTAGAGGATGGCACTTAACCACGTTTGCCCACATTATGTAGCGTTTATAAGGTATAATCATGAGGGATTTGGCAGTAACATTTTGCCATCAGATGTTCAGCCTCAGGTTGGCTTTCTCCCAGAGAATAAGAGTAAAACAAGAACAGGACAAGACAGAGAACAATGGAAGATTCCACAGCCAGTGCCTTCCTGGGAAGAGCCAGGAGCATATGAAATTTCCAGCTTCTATATTTAGCTCCAAAGTATCTGTGTAGAATGATGAAATCGTACCATAAATGCCATTAAGACCTTCTTTACTACACGGTAGATGCTCATCTTCTGTCTTGAAAATAAAGATTATATGATTGCATAAGAAAAATGAACCCTATAAAAACATTCTTAAACACATTTATTGTGTTTGCATGCACAAACCACATAATTTTCTTCAGAAGTAAGTAGCTGGACACCTAATTAGTACTTGTGAGCATGTTCTTACTGTTTTCATAATCATTTCAAGTGTGTGATGTGATGCACATAAATCCAAGTGTGTTTTTTCAGGGCACTCTTTAGTGCCAGTTACAAAGCTGGTGGTTTTAAAAGAATACAGCCCACAGTTCTGTAGATATGGAACAGAAAGAGATAAATACCTTCTTACTAATACAAACAGTCTATATTTACCTTTCAGACTGGCTTTTGCGGTCTTGTTGGGTGTGAAATGTTCACTTGGTTCAAAGACAAAACCTTTTAATTATTTTCCTTTAAACCAAAAAAAAATAATTAAAAGATCGACACCGAGCTGTATCTGAATCAACAGTGTCAATAAACGGGGTCCTGTTCTCTCTCTTCTGGTCTCCCAGACACATATATAGCAGCTAGAGGATGGAAAAGCTGTAATAAATTTCCATGTGTCTTAAATGAGGCATAGATGACAATACAAAAAAGATTATTTTCATTTGTTTTTACTTCATAGCAGATTTTAGTTAATCTGTTTCTCTGTTTATAAATATATGCTTCATTTGCTGTTTCTTTGCTTTTGTCACAGGTTTATTTATATTTGTATTCCATTGTGCTATGAAAGAAAATGTGCAAAAACAATGGAGGAGACATCTTTGCTGTGGCCGATTCCGACTGGCAGACAATTCAGGTAAAAACTATTCACAGCTCGCCTCCTTAGATGCTGCAGTAGTCCATAAAAGTCCAGGTGAACAGCTTGCTATGTTATTTTTTATATAATAAAATGTAAGCCAAAGATGCGGAAAAATAGATTAATTATAGGCTGCCACTTCACTTCAGTCCTAGCAATTGCCAAGGGACTTTTCAGATATCACTTCATAAAAATTCTCAAGTCTTCTCTTTCAGTTTTCCACTGAAGGCAGCTGGTAAATTTTGTAGTGCTATGATCATGCTTTTGGAAGGCCCATGGATCCTGCCAAAAAAAGTATATATAATAAAACAAAGATCCAGAGTTTAAATTTCTGTCATTCAAAAGCCAGCCTTACTCCTTTTCTCCTACATTATAGTATTTTGACTGAATTGTGTGGACTCTTAGGTTGCTGTAGGAGCAGTTCTTAAAAGGCAGATAGAAATAGTCTGAGTCTTTCACCTCTATCTGTGCTTACTCAGACTGTTCTGACCTTCACCATATAATTTAGAGGGACCATCAGAGACTCAAAACCATAGGAAATTCCTTTAGCAGAAGTCTGATTAGGTTCCAGAACTAAGTTCGTCTTTATCTGTGACTCTCAGAGAGAAAGTTTGTTGGTTTGGACATTTTGAAATGCCACAATTGGGACACTGTTTATAGTCTCCTGCACTTTTGGACATCTCAGATGACATTAGACTCCTGTGCTTAGGCAACTGGATCTTGGCTTGCTTTATGTTGTAATGATTTTGGACCATATAATTCTTACTCATATGGTTCTTACTCAATGACCAGTCTTAAAATCTACTGTTGATGTAAGGTGGCATAAACTCGTTGCCTAGCCAGTCTATCCCAGATAATAACAGTGCTCCAAATACTCTAGTGTCCTTTCTCTCAAGGCATCCCAGGTTTGTTTCAAGGATTTAAGTAACTGCATCACCATCAATACTTTTACTTTGTCTTGTTCTGTTTTGTTTAGAGAATGCATTCTCATTGTCCACTGTAAATTATTTATGTTTTCATGTTGTAGTAAAACCTGATTCATGATTTCAAAGAGTTAATACAAATATTCATTCAGATCAGTCATCTAGATATTTTCATATGTTCAGATTCCCTGTGGTTCATGCTACAACTCCTGAAGTGGAAAACTCAGATGGATCAAATTATTTTGAGATTTTTATGCTGCTGTTGGGTAGCTTGTGAGTATGATAGAAAGAAAAACCTGAAGGATTTGAGCGCTTAAGTGGGATAGTTAACGTGCTGTCATTACACCTAGCATAAACCAGTCCATCACCACTGGCTGCTTTAATTCTCCATGGATCTGAAACAGTTTACAGGCAGAACAGTGAAATATAGGCCAAATGTGAACTTGCATACTTATGCAATTCAAGTGTTATAGAGCATTCTATGATAAAGCAAAGAAATAAACAAACCAAAGCCTTGAAACACTAGTAACCTATATCTTACCAGTGATTTAAGATAAAATACTTATCTTGGTTTAAATTGAGGCTAAAGTGGCCCACATGTCTTTGGTTTGGACTTCTCTTCCGTGTGGTGAATTTCATTGCAGTACAGTGAGTAACAGCAACAGGACTAAAGTGTGAAATTATCTGTACCTACCTGTAAGTGTATAATACAAAAGTAGTTAGATACGTTTATTCTACTGGTATTGGGACACTTGTGATGAGTTTTTCAGTATCAGCTTTCCTGAGTAAGGTTTTTTGTATTATTTATTTTATTTAATTTTTGAAGTTGTTCTGGACTATTGTATTAATGGTTCGGACAAAACGCTGCAATTGTGAAGTACTGAATCACCATTATTATTCATTGTTATTAATAGCTGTAATATAAACCCCATAACAACAAATGTAAATCCACTAGCATGGAGCATCTGCCTGAGCAGATCAAGCCTTCAAACAATAAGACCTCTGTAAATGCTCCTATTCATCCCTTTCCTGTCCAACACTTCAGTTTCTCTCTGGAATTGATGAAATTTTGGCATCCTTATGCTGCTACAGGTCTTCCCTACCCTCCTGAATCCTGGAAAGCCAGATCTTACAGTTCTGCCACTCAGCCAAATGACTGTTAGAGTGCTAGAGACACCCATTTTAGCTACTCTGGTAAACATTAAAGTAGATGAAGTGGGAATAATTCTTTTGTTTCTGAAAAACCAAAGAGGCTACCTGACAGGAAAAGGATAGGCTGTTTGTTACAAGTCAGATTAAGCAACATATCTAATACCTGAAATGTTCATAACAGAAGATATTAGGCATTTAGTACCTAGGGTAATTAATTATGTAAAACTTTTCAATCATTTTTAGATTGGAGCAAAACAGCAACCAATATTATAAAGAAGAGTTCCGATAATCTGGGGAAATCCTTATCCTCTAGTTCCATCGGCTCCAATTCAACCTACTTAACATCCAAATCAAAATCTACAACAAATACGTATTGCAAACGAAACAGCCATACAGGTGAGTTCTTGAACTGCAACATAGTGCATCCATAAATACACTCATAAATAGATTTCATGTTAAGGGTACAATACAGATTTCTACGCAAAGGTTAATGTGAGAAAATTTCACCAATTTGTAGAGTTGCAGTGTTTTTAATATATATATTACTATTTAATAAGACGTCTTAACCTAATGTACAATACATCCAACACAAAGTTCTGATCTCAGTATGTTCTCACGCTAAACAAAGTAAGTGTGGTGAAAGCAAATCTTTCTTTTTGTATAGCACTTTCACCTTTTTGGTTAAAGAAGGTAAGCCATATTATCCCAAGGTAAATACAGGGTAGCTAAAGCACAGAGAAATTATTTTCATCATCCAGGGTAACATGAAAGCCAGCAGCACAGCTAGAAATAGGAATCAAGTCTTATGAATGCAAGTCCACAACTGAATCTCTTAGTCAAACTGCTTCTGTTTAACTCTAACAGACTTGTGGGTAAAGTGACAAATGGAGGCTACTTGGAAGTGGATAGTGTGCTTCCACAATATACACTGTCTTTTCCTTCTACAAATAGCATGCCATATCTCCTGCTTATTTATTTACAAGGCAGTGGTATATGTAATAAAAGGCATTATCTGTATTCTATTCATGCTATAAAAATTTACTTAGTTTAAGAACACTAAGGGAACACAAAAAGAGAGAAGATGGATTTGCAAGTCTGTTTTCTGTTGTCTGATATAATATTTCAAAAATGACCTCAATAGTTAAGATTTTTGGTTACTGGGGTTTTATGAACTCATGTTTTTGTACTGTATCAAGTCACATGATGTTAATGCAGAATCCTCTTCCAACCATAGCAGAAATGAAGTCTGCAAATTTATTTAGCCCAAAGATGTATTTTCTTGCTTTAAAATATTTGTTAGAAGCAATGTTTTGGATATGAAATAGATTATTTTTCTCAGAAGAAATGTTCCAATTTTTCTGAAGAATAAATTATTTTCAGAAGCCCAAAGATCTCCTTTATGACTGTACAGTCTCCTTTCTTGATAGTTCCTAGGAAATACCCTCCTGTTTTCATTAATGATTATTAACTCGTTCAGTTAGGCACACAATTTTTGTCAAGAAGTCCCCTTTTGTATGAATCACATTGTTATTTCCTCACTAGCCAATATTCAGTGCATCCAGCATGAGGGTTTGTGCATCAGGTATTTTAAAAGTGTAAATCTTTTTTGGTTAATGATACAAATAATAATATACACCAAGTACATGTGCTTCGAATACAGTAAAAATGAGCAATATCTTAGAAGTTCCCTGGTGTACTTGAACTTGCTCTCATGACCACCATCCACAGCCTTGCTGAGAGCATGTAGGTGGTGCCCGCCTCGTCAGGGTGCCGGTCCCAGCTGCCATGTCATGTTTGATCTATCACACCCCCAGCTGCCCTGAGCAAGTTATCTTGAGCTCTCTCTGATAGGAAGGGGCACTTCTGGCAGTAATCTTCCACAAAGTGTCTATAATATCCACTGATCACAGTGCAGCTTTTAATTAATGGTAGAGGAGGAGCGTATCATGCCCTTTCCATTGCAGAGCATTCTCCATTCTGCAGAGAATTCCCATTTGTACTCCCAGCAGAACAACTTTTAGAGCCTTGGTATTGGAATTAATGATAAAGATATACCTAAATGTTTTGCTGGACTCAGGGCTTTTTATCAATCTGACAATTAAAGAGACTTAGTACTGGAATTATTGCAATGGGTTCTTAAAGAAAAACAATAAAACAGTTCCTCTTAAGAAGAAAGTTAAAGAAAATTTGCAGTTAGAAACATGTTCATGTACTATCTTCAAAAGCGATGAGCTTAATCCCATGAATAAAATATTTCCTAAAAAGAATTGCAGTTAGTTATGTGATCATAATTTGTAATGTGATGGTTTATTGGGCATTAGGGAATACCAGTTTTTGCTGTGTTTTAATAATTTTAATACATTTTGCTCTGACCTCTGAAAATGCACATTTTATTGTGATACTTCAAAGGAATTTTTGCCACTTAGAGGTTTTTAAGTACTTACATATCTTCTCACATGTTAAAATGAGAAAATAAAAGTATAATTCTGATTTTTAATACACATAAGCTTCTCGGATTGATATTTTAGCTAAATTTCAGGCAAATAATGTAACAGCTACATGTCTCAGCAACTCTTGTTTAACATGGTTATAATGTGCTCCCTGTAATTGACACAAGCATTCATGTGTTTGTGGTATAGATAATGTCTTCTAAGACCCTTTCTTCATCAGTGGTGGAGCATTACAGGTAAAGTGAGAATTGCTTTTGTTGAATGCATGGTTTGAACAGGGTGGAGGGCTGCTGCTTGCATGGTGTCCT
Source organism: Chloroceryle aenea (assembly GCA_013399075.1). Classification (NCBI taxonomy): domain Eukaryota; kingdom Metazoa; phylum Chordata; class Aves; order Coraciiformes; family Cerylidae; genus Chloroceryle; species Chloroceryle aenea. The sequence goes on along the minus strand of VWZY01008683.1, from coordinate 246,795 downwards.
CATTGACACAAAGGACTTTGCTAATCAAACAGAAATGCTGCTTATTTCTCACTATTACATCTTGCACCATTGATGCTGACTCAAAGGATAAGTATGCTTCAAACTTGGGGTGTCTGAACTCTGCATGGGGCATGAAGCATTTGGAAGATACCATTTTAGAAAACTGCTCATGTCCTGACACTGATGCCTGTGTACGGTCACCTGAGGAAAGGAGATTAGGTTGAAACATCTATATACAAAGCATACAATAAAAAACCAGACCAATCTGATAGAAGACTAGAAATTTTTTTAGTATTTTTAAAAGCTAGTACAGGAGATTTAAGATGCTGTATTTTTATTTGGTCTATGACCATTATGGAATTAGTCTTCTAGCCATTTTTATTTCATATCCAGTCACACCCAAAATAACTCTGAATGAGAAACTATATGTGTCTGAAAGCCAAGCTGTGAACTGGTGATTGATTTCAGAATGCACTGAGAAATGGATATTGGGTGTACCCTACTGGGTGGATGGGAGAACTCACTTTGGCATCTTGTGGTTTTGCTGTCTATGAATTTGAAACAAACTTGTGTAGATGGTACTTAATTACCATATATAACGCTTCTGGCTCATTAATCTAAAAAAAAAAAAGAAGTCCTCACTGGTCTCAAAGACCTTACATAATCCTTGTGCATGCAAATTTCATGTGGAGATAGCTGCTATTTAACAATGCAATGATGCTTTGTGGAGAAAAAAGTGCACATATTTGCAAGGAATTTCAAAAACCTTCCCTTAAGACTAACTAACTTTTCATCTTTGTAATAAGTAGAATATGTATTCTACTGAAGTTCAATATGTAGAAAAACTTCAGAATGTACTACCATTGCCTAGTAAATGCACACATTTACTAGTGGGCATGGAGTTATTTGCTGAAATTCATGGACATTGTTGCGTGCTTTGAAAAAATCATCCTGATATGCTTGAACACGCCTGTTTCTTTTTTCATGAGTGAAATTGTTTTGATTTCTCACTCTGCAATCCATTTCTCCTTTGCAACATTTTATACTCTTTTATGGCTTGATATCACAGCTTCTGCAAGGGCGGGTTACTTTTCTGTTTATTTTTAATTAATTTATTTCTGCAACAAAAAGTTCTCTATGAAACCATGGTTTAAGCAATATGCTAAAAAATGATCCTTTACCAAGGAATTTTTGAAGGTGATTTAACCAGGGTCTTGTTAACAGACATCAGAAATGTCACTTGTAGACAACATTGCTTCACAGGATACTCCATCATACTGTCTTGCCATGCTCCAGATCTTGCCTGGGTTAAGAGAATTATTTCCAGCTTTATTCACAACACTGGAAGAAATCAGAAAGCTCATTAGGACAATGTACTCGAGAAAATGAGACACAGGCTCTTTCCTTCTCATTGCACACTACATGAGCTCTACCTACTGACCATTCTCTGAACAGCAACAGTATTAGCAGACTTTCCCAGACCATCTGGGAATTGCCTCACTCCTTTTTATCTCCACCCTTGCCTTATAGCACTTGAACCCTGAAGTGAAACCAGTTTACTGCATCTTTTCCTTCTGACAGATTTTTATCCATACTATGCACATTATGAAAGCTGGCTGCAGCTCCGTTTATCTGCTTTAAGATAGAGGTTATCTTCTGCTGCATTCCACACAGAGTACATTTTTGTGCATAACTTAAAGCCTCTACTATTGAAATAATTAAATCCATTTACTGTCATTTTCCACTACGTGGAAATGTTATTTGCCAGATGTGGAGATGTTATTTGCCAGATGTTGTGGAGGTCTCCTCATTCCAATGTTTTCAAAATATTTTTAGTTCATAAGACTCAAAGAATCAACAGTAAATTAATATAGTAAAAGTTCATAGAACTCAGTTACACTTTAAACAAAACAATAAGGAGCTAATTTCAAGAGAGACCTGAGAGGTCTGCCCACAAAACTAGGTGTCTCAAAAGAGTTTAGAAGAAGCAATGCCAAGCCAAAAAGTTGTTTCATGGCTATTGGGTCAATAACTGCATTCAGCAGTAGCTGCAATTGAAAGCATATCTATGTGGGAATAACACACGTCTTAAATTATGAGTTTGCTTAAGTAGTCCTAACTTCTTGTGTTGCTTTTTCCTCCTCATAGAGAATGTTTTTCATGACAAGCCATCTTCAAAATTTGCTCAAGAGGATGGAGAACAGACATCCATCATCCCCGTCCACCAGGTTATTGACAAGGTCAAGGGATATTGCAATCCTCACTCCGACAACTTTTATAAAAATATCATCATGTCCGACACATTTAGTCACAGCACCAAGTTCTAACTGGGATTCTAAATTTTTTAATCCAAAAGAAGATAAAAAATCTTCCTGGAACTGAGAATACTGGATGCTGTAGAATGTGACCTGTCTCATTATTTTTTTCCCAGTTTATATTGTTCTCATAATAAGAGCTTCAACTTGGGGACTGATTTCTCTATCTTTTTACTGTTGTGGAAAAAGACAATTTTCCACCACAGTACTGAGTTGTTTCTAAATGTGTGCCAGCCAAGATGATGCCTGGACAGCTAATTGTAATCCTCTATAAATATTTTTAAAGACTGAAGAGCCACACACCTAACTCTAAATTATGTGGTCCAAACAGAAGCAAGTTTTGACTCCTGGTGAAAATAACAGACATTCACACACTACAGGAAAGCTTTTATTGAACAGTTTACCGATGGTCTTTCTCTTTTGAAAAACACAGATTTGCGCTGCGATAGTCTTGCTTCTTGACTGCCTAGTGTTGACTGTTCTTTATCTGTAAGTGAATAAAACCCAAACACCAGTTTCTAAGGGTTATTTTAAACCATTTTTGACTAAATAGACCTAATCATGCAAATCTTGCTTACCAAAACAGTACGTGCTGTAAATTCAGTCTATTTTGTTGTATCCACATACATGGAAGCACTCTTATTACATAGATGTGCTGTCTGAGAAGGGCGTGCAAGCCACTAGTAACTCTTGCAAATTTTAGAACTGTTGATTTGTATGGAAATAGTTGTATGTGTCATTTGCATCTGTGCAGAACAACTACACAGCTACATCAAAAGTTTACACAAAGTCATGTTTCAACATTTATTGATTGGTATGTATGAAATGTGGCATCTACCATTGTGATTCTATGTTTAATATTCTTTTTCACTACACAAAAAAAAACATTTTATTATATACAGATATATAAATTACCTTATCACTCCCTATAACTACCTGAAAGGACATTGTAGTCAGGTGGGGGCTGGGCTCTTCTCCCAGGCAACCAGTGACAGGAGAGAGGGCATGGCCTGAAGCTGCACCAGAGGAAGTTTAGGTGGATTTTAGGAAGCGCTTCCTCATGGAAAGGGTGCTTAGACCTTGGAATGGACTGCCCAGGGAGGTGGTGGAGTCACCATCCCTGGGGGTGTTTAAGGAAAGATTGGATGTGGCACTTAGTGACATGGTCTAGCTGATGACATGGTGTTGGGTCATAAGCTGGACTTGATGATCTTGGAGATCTATTCCAGCCTCAGTAATTCTGTGTGTGAAATATATACCTAGATCCCTTTCCACACATTTTTATAAAAATGCACACAGTAAATATAACAGAAGAAACCACAATGTATACCACAGACAATCTAAGAACAATGAACGGTGCTAAAAGTTTAGTATTTAAATACAAGATGAATACTTTGTAAACCCATGAGTTTGTTTGTCCTTCTCTGTACGTCAGATATACCGTATATACAGACACCTCCATCAGATGGCATTGCAACATTAGAATAACCTGGAATACATTTGCCAGTAATAAATAAATAACACCTTTCTGGGCACCTAACGTTACCAGTAATCCCTCTCCTGCCTCCTTGCTGGTTGACTTGATTGAGGTTGTTGGAGGCAGCATTGTTTAAAAAGTGTTCAAGCAACTTTAGGGAATTTGACATTGCTATACTGTGTGCATATGACACTGAGTTGTGTGCGTGTGAAAAGAGAAGAGCATGAAATTCATACTTGTTTTAGTCCCCATTAATGTGTGACACATTATGTTGCCATGACTGCTAAAAGTGTATCTCTTCTCATGAAACACGATTTGCCCCATGACAGGTTGTATAAAAATTGTAAATGCACATGTTGCTGAAGGCATGGGCCGAAAAACCAAAGGTATTTTCAAATACTATTTAAAGGAGAATGTCTCCTAATGGAGATTTTCATTTTAAGAATGTCTCTTTTTTTAACCAAAATAATTTTAGCCAAATATTTAATTAACTGTGTTCAGAACGTGACCAGAAAATTGTGCCGAGATTTTTCAGTTGCCAAGCAGATGGATGCTCAGTGATTAGGGATGTGGATTTGTGCCTTTCTTTGCTCTTTGCACGTGCTTTTGCGTGCAGAGATCATTTAATGCTGTGACCGCACAAATGGCATATTTTATTTTCCCTGGCTGCAAATACGTGGTGGGAGGAGGATGTCCTGACGGTATTCCGTCCAGAAACACTGCTGTCACTACATGGACCTTAATGAAACCTCAGACTCATAACTGCAAATACTTACGTGGTGGTATGAATGAAAGTCAACCTGATTCACTCAAAATGTTTTTATTTACAGGAGTGAGTGTTGTTAGATACCTTTAATAAGGGAAATAATTTAGGGAAAGATTATGTACAAGCATTTACTGAACTTACATTTTATCATTCCACTTGCTTAACTACTGTAGATAATAGTGTTCACGTAGCAGCTTACTGTGAGATTTCTACCTGATTAAGGTATTCAGAAGTGAAGAGAAGGAAATCCAAACATTCCTGCAAAAATGAGGAATCAATAAAACATAATAGGTTAGTAAAAAAATATAAATAAAAAGCAAACAGAATATCCTGACTGAAGCTGAGCTGTAACCTATGTTTAATGTACTGCTACCTACATTTTTGCTGAATTAAGATTTTTTTCTTTTTTTACTACCATGTAGTAATCTTAAACTGTCTGTGTCAGTTAGATGCTATTAAGTACTCTCAATTCTACAATGTAAGGCTTCTACTTTGTAGTTGACATGCTGTAACCTCCCTTGTATATATTTATTTATTTGTGAGGTTAAATATGTCAAATATATTTAGCTCTACAATGACTATTCTCGTTACTTTAAAAACTAAGCTTCTGCTTCATCATAGAAGAAAAGGGAAAGAATAATTTCTTATATATGGTTTTTTCAAACAGCTTGTGAACCAATTTACCGTAGCTCTATCTTTTATAAGTATGGGGAAATATGTCAGTGTAATTTGTAATACTAGTCAGTGGGATATAGTGTAACAGGTTTAAAGATGGACTAAAATGGAAAGAAACATTTTAAAGTAAACATTCTTGATGTTAGTGTCCAAATAATTAAAGTCTTTTAATAGTCAATGGTTGATTTTACTTTTTTTATTCTTCTTTTTTAGTGTTTAATGGGAAAAATTACTCAGTGGAATTCTGGAAAATAATCTTGTGTTTATTAAAAGCATATGAGCCAGGTACATGCCTAGCCAAAATGTTGGAAATAAATGTGCAAGGCTAACTCCATCTCACCAGAGTAACGCAATTTGAAGAATGTTTTTTCCCTTCTGTGACTTACTCAATGCCACATCCAGTGAATGATCTGAAAGTTATGCAAGTTCATTTATTTTTAGTAGCAGCCATGTCATAGAAATGAAAGGAAAATCAAGGCAACAGACAATATGCTAGCAAGATCTTTTAGAAGTAATACAAATGAATAATCGAAAACTCAGGAGTTATTTCTATTCATATGTTTCCAGATGAATGTAGTCCTTCTTTATCAATACCTTGATTCAACTTGTAATCATACTTTGACTGATCACTGTTGAAATATTTTAGTCAGCCAATCACTTGATTATCACATAGTAATGAACAGACAGTAAGTGTAACACACCAATGGCCTGCCTTTAAATGTTTGCCTTTAAAGAACACAGAAACCTGCTGAAATGTCCAGATCTGCTCCTCTGTATTTGTCTCATCAGAGAAAATGCACAGAATATGAAGATTTAGCAGTAGTATTTTTTAGAAAGCAATCAAAAAGACTCCATGTGATAAGTGGCATTTATTAATCAGATGCTGGGTGTGCCGGCTGTGTGTCCATGGACAGTGAATTTTGAACTTTATGCCTTGAACAGTGTGGGAGGACCCTCTGAAGGAAGGAGACCAGTTTGGTTTTTTTTTAAGTAAGGTCTTGGCAGATGCCAAACTTCTAAGGAGTGATTTGCAGTGTTTGGGGGTGGATTTATTTTTCTCCTTATCTCATCACTTTTTAAATATCAAGAACAATTTTATTTTTATCCTCTACTGTTAACAGCTTCCTACTGTAACCCATTGAGTTACATAAAATGACACTTCATTTCATTACTTTTGAAGGGCTGTTTTTAAAGGCTGATCTATAATCAGACACATCTATGTAACCACAGGGACAGCTACCAAGTTACAGGGCAACAATGTGTCATTCATAGAGCAATTATAAACAGTTGTTATGCATTTACTATAGTAAGTCCATAAAAAGACATAAAACCATTTATGGGTCAGCAAATTAGGCAAAGGGCTTAGAAGCTAATGTCAGGGGAACTAATCATGAAAAGCAGTCTGTGGAGCAACCGTTTCATGCCCAGTGCTCCAGCTGCTGATATGATAAAAAGAGTTTTCCTTTCACCCTCCACGCAGTTGACATTTAGTTACTCGGTCCATTTAATTTTCAGATCTGCTGGCTCCACTGTGGCACTCCCATCCTCAGGACAATCTTTTGCTTCAGTGCTGTGGAAAGGTAAAGTAAGAAGAGAAAGGAAAACTGCAAGGGAAAGAAGGGAAGGGGTAGTTGTTAAGGCCTGCTCTGCATCTTCTGACACTTCCCACATGATTTCTTTCCCCTTCTCCAGGACATGTCACACTGACTAGTGATGGAAGCAGGCTATTGGAATAAGTGGAACACACCACCGTGGCTATTTGTGCACCTGTCAATTAAAACCAATATTTCTGACCCTCCAAATTTAATCTGATAATGCACCATGTTTCTTCAAAGCAGCAACTGCAGTATTTACATGCTTGAAAACTAACCTAGCAATGTCTGGGGTTCCTAATGCTTCTTATGATAAGAAATCAGTCTGATAAGGTTCAAGCACCACATCAGAAATAGATTCAGAAATAAATCTCCTGGAAACCTTTTCTGGAATTATAACCCTTCCTCACATATATCTGCTTGCACAAAGCCAGAGCTGCTATTGGTCTTAGATTAAGTTGAGATTTAGTACTCATGAAGAGTGCACATTGTGGGCCTATCCATATGGTTTGCATAACTGCAGCCATCTGACCATAGAGTGAGTGATGTGGTTTTTTTGAGGTGTGTTGAATGTACAGAATAAAAGCCATATTGAATCTTTAGCATGTAGCAGCTAGCCTAACCTGGGCATTTTATATCGAGACTGTTCTAATAAGAGTTATCAAAAAAACAAAGCTTTAGATAGTAAAGAGTTCTCAGAAATCCTAACTGTATTCTGTATGTGAAGATTAGGAGAAAGAGCCAATGCTGATGATTCTGGTCTGATGTCCCCTTCCAATGCCAGGATTTTCCCCATCCTGGGAGCTCACCAAACCAAGGAAGAAGAGGCCCATGGCAGGGGCCTGTGTCCTGCTCTGCCTGACCGATGGAGGGCTTCTGCTGTATCCCCTGTCATGCTGCATTTCATGGCACTCCAGTTCCAAGTGCAGTAACTGCGATAATATTAGACATTTACAAAACTCCATTCTGGTTTTCTTTTCCACTTGCCTGGAACGACTTCTCTTGCTTTTCCAGCAGAGGGCAGTGGTATATTGTTAGTTGTAAAGTTGTTAAAATGAAGTGAAAAATGTGTCAAGATTCTTCCACATGTAACAACCAGCGCAGAGATAAGTAGGAGAGTTCATACGAGGTTTGTCTGTTATTTATCAATCTGTTACATCACCAGATAAAGAAAACATTGCGTTCAGGGAAGTGAGGGGAGAGAGTTGTCTGCCTGCATTTGGGCATATTTAATGGAAAGAGCAATACAGTCTCTCTGTATTTTCTCCTGCTGGATGTTACATTTTCTCTTTTTTTGCTCTGGATTTAACTGCTGTGATGCTGTCAACTGAGCAAACAGAGCCAGCTCACCATTTCAGGCTTGCACACTATCTTGTTCCAGAACTGGGCAAATGATTTGATCTGCTGAGCTGCCATCCTCTGACTCAGAAATTCACTGTAAACATAATTGTCCAGGGAGGGTTAAAAAAAAACAACAACAAACAAACCCAAACAAACAAACAACAAACAAACAAAAATAAACAAAATAAAATAATAAATTTTAAAAAACAGTCCAGCAGCCCTCAGATGACAGTGGCACACAGGCCCATACCTCCCTACCACTTTTTCCTTCAACAGCACAGGGACAGATCTACTCTCAGCTGAGTCCTCTGCTCCACATATGCCATGGCATGTATTATAAGGTCAACTCAAGCAAGATGCAGAAAGGCTCAGCTACATGCCCAGATGAACAGCACTTCCCAAGGCTGCTTTGTCATGGGGCAGGACTGCTGCAGCAGAAAGCTGCTCCATAGGAAAATAACACCATATTGAGATTAAAATGTCTCACCTGCAATTCTGGTAAGATCTTCAGGATAAAAATTCTGAAACAGATTGAATTCCCCTATCTGTGCTTGTCCCAGGAGTCTCACTGGCATGTCCCCCTCACTGCACACCTGTACCAGCACCAAGTTGGCACATAGCTAAGGGGACAGGGGTGGTCTGGTGCAGATAGGGTGAAAAAGGCAGGGAAGGACATGACCTACTTTAGCTTCACTATAGGCATGGCTGCCCCGACCATGGGAAGAAGGACCAGTAGAAAGGGAGGCCCAGGAAGAGACGGGATTTGAAGTACAAGACTAGTAGGACAGACGTCATGACACCATCACTTTTCCAAACATTTGTGGTATTGCACAAGTTCAGAGTCACAGCACAGCTGCATTTCTAGCACATTGCTTTTTAGTCAACCTAAAATAAGCATGTCTCTGCAGAAGGCAGGAGCCAGCATGAATTACCTGCTCTTTCTCTGTGCTCCCTACAAGCAGGACTCACTTACAAGGAAAGCAGAGGTGCCAGCATGCCTCTCTCTCAGTCTGGCTGCAAGTGTCTCATTGCTCAGATAGGATAACTTTCTAGTATTACACAAAGTACAGGGTGAGCTGAGCATTATGCAGATGCTGACAATATTAGCCAGATCATGGAGCTGCAATTGACAGATTAGGACAGTGAGTGTGCTTGAGAAGGGAGGGTGAGCATGGGAAACCAGCACTTATAAAGCTTTACAGGGGCACTGAGAACAGGGGGTGAAATATTGTGCTTTCCCATGAAAACTGCAACTCAAAGAACTCTCAGAGGAGTTTTGTGTGTGTTTGCAACAGCTCAGTGTCTTATTGTTAGTCAGAAACCACTTTTCACAGGTTTCAAGCCTGTGCTTCCATATGTTTAGAGGAGCCCCTCTATGCCTGAACAGTGCCACCTGACTGCAAGCAGCACCAAGCACAACACATTTTTCCCATTCTGCAAGAACTTTGCTTTCTTAATACAGGGAAACTCCACTGAAATTAGAATTCCCAGCAGAGGATCTAATAACTTAAGGCATATAAGAATAACTGAACTCATCCAGTGCAGATGTCTAACAACTGAGGACATTGCAGGCTACAGAGTATGACAGAATTAAAATCAGGAGTTTTGTGTGTGTTTGCAACACCTCGGTGTGGGATGGGGACAGCCAAAAGCCTAGATGGACCTCAACCTGTGGAGCCTCGAGGCAGTGGTAACTGCAGAGCAAGATTTGAAGCAGTGAGTCTGATGCCTCTTGCAGATTAACAGGATGTATTTAGGCAGACTGGGCCTTAAAAAAATTACTCCAAACTAGCCCCCACCCCTCTAACCTGATTAGGTGGCAGCTCTTACCAAAGATGAGGAACTTAACATTTATTTTACCTACATCAGACGGAAGAGAAACTGGGTCAAACCTGCCAGTTTCTAGCAGGTGATTCTAAAGATTACACTGTAGAGGTACTTCACTGGCTTTTCCATGAAAAGGTGAGCCCGTTCAAGCCTCACACTGCTCATCTCCTGATCTTTGTACCAGTTTCAGCTAGAAGCACGGTTAAGTGAGTCTCTCATGGTACTTCTCAGGTGGCTGAGCAGAAATGAGAGAAAAGCCAAAGGCACATTTATTGCAGAAAAGGTCAACCTGAAAAAGATCAGCATAGGCAGAAGCAGCCTGTCCCTGAGAGTGTGACTCTCAGATACTGTTGCTGGGTAACAGCCAACTGACTTTAACACATCCTGCTCGTTTATTCTCATTGATTTTTAATGTCTCCCAAAGATGGGTCTTTCTCACTTTGCTTGTCTTTTTCACCCAAACTGATGCATACTCCGGTTCAGCAAATAAGCAATCTTTTGACCATATTTTATCCTGCTGAATGCCGTATATGTTGTTTCCTACATTCAAGCAAAGAAATCCTCTCACTGCAGTCAGAGTGGATCAGAGACTAGTCTAAGGACAATCTATAAACTGCCTCCTGACAAAGGTGAAGGATGTGCTCTAGTGAAGCACCACAAAAGTTTCAGGACAGAGGACACCCTCTGTCACTGGAGGTGTCTAAGAATAGGCTGAACCTGGGCTTCCTAAACCCACTCAATGGGGTGCCACCATTAACACTGATAGCAGTATCAGGTGACATAGAGAGACAACCTCCTGCCCTATGATCTTCTTTAATTATATGTAACTATTTTTACTAACACTGTACACTGCATGAGGAGGAAAGTTCTCCCACAATAAATTCATACCAGCACCCTATCTCCACAACTTACCTTCTCTTCCCCAGTTTCTTAGCTGTAAGCCCTTTGCCCGTAACAACTGTCTCATCCACCAAATACCTTAACCCTCACAAACAAGAATCCCACACCCATCACACTTCCACACTTCTATTAATCACCTCCATCACCAGCCTTCCCCCACTGCAGCAACAGCACCCATCCCCTCATTTACTGAAGCCTCTGCTGTAGAATAAAAGCAGAGATGGCCATGACAGTGACAGCTCCCAGCTCATGGCATGGTGCTGTGGTGCAGCCAGTCAGCAGTCACCTGCTATGTGCAGGCAATGCATGTACTGGAGAAGGAGTTGTAGGCACTGTTGCCACCACCTCTGAGCTCTGGTATCTTTTAGAGATGGGTTGCAAACCTCTGGGTTAAGCATATGTATCTCAGGGTTGATTTTGACATAGGTAAGTTTGCCTTAAATGCAGGAAAATTAGACACCTGAGAATCCTTCTGGTTCCATTTCCTTTTTTAATTGTTTTTTACTCAGGTTAACATTGAATGGACTATTCACACTAGAAACCAAGTCTTCTGACCAGTAGCTTTAGGGACCAGGTCAAACCTGTGCCAGAGCTACAAGTATTTGTTTCACTCCCTAACCCTTGCACTAAATTGATACAGTTGCCTATGTGAGCTTCGACCTTGATCACGGCAGCCTGCACCTCCATTGACTGTGCCTGCTAAAATTGACAGGACCTTTATTTCCCAGTTTAAAAAATGTTTATCCATTACTGGAGATGCTGCAAAAAATGGTGCAGTGTTCTCTTTCAGTGAGGCTGAGAAAAGAATGTGAGAAAGAGCTTTAGGGATAATGTTAATGTGAAGAAGTTTGGCTCAAAGTGTTGACATTTGCCAGGGAGAGCACAGATTAGCTTCTCAAACAGTGGGGGATGCAAGCAGAGAGGCTGCTGCAGTACTCCCTGTTTAAGCAGCCATTTCAGCAGTTACTCAGCAGGCAGTGGGATGGGAAGGATGTAAGTAACGTTGCATATTGGTACCACATGTGGAGGCAGGAATAGCCTGATGCACATACACACATCCCATCCAGATCTGAAACACAGGCCATGTGTTTCTTTTTCTCTAAACCACTGCATGCACAATCCACTGGAAAAGCAAAACACTGGGTGCAATTGTCCCAAAGTCTGGTATACAGAAACTAACAGATACTTTTCCAGGATATCTGCAAGTAAATGGATCAACCCAGTTCCACATTTAGGCATTGAACTAAATGTCTCGACTTTTGTTATTTTTCATACCACAGGAAAAAAAAATTCTTCTTTTGGCAAAGAGTCCTTCCTCAGATCTCAATCTCTGCCTAACAGGGTTTCTATGCACACAAACCTTGAATTGTCTTGACGCATACAAATCACAAGGTTTTGGCTGCCTGATGATAGGAGATGTGGTGACTTATTCCCATAAACCAGACATTTCAATGTGTGTAAAGCAGCCCAGATTGTGATTGGCATGTGGCTACTTTCAACCAGCTTGTTTCTCCTATGGCTGGCATAATGCCAATGAAGCATTTTAATATTAAGGTGGTTGTGGAAAAGTAGCAGATGCAATAGCTGAGGAACAAAAAAACCTCACTATTTCTTTATGAAGTGTTTTGGCTCATTTACCCATTCTAAATAGTTACCAATGACTAAGTGCCTGAGTTCAGCAAACAAAGGTTGTTTGTCTTGCACAGCTTCATTTGTCCAGTTTGGGATGGATAGTGTCCACTAAACCACCAACCACATGTATGATAGGAAGCTCTCACAGAAACAGATTTCTTTCTATCAGCTGAAACAGGACCAGCTTGCTTTAACTCTTTTGTCATACAGTTGTGATTTACTTATTAAGCCAAGCTATTTCAGGACAATGAGAAGCATCAGCTTCACTCAGGCTGAACAGAGCCCTCCTCCTTTCTGTCCCCAGATAGAGGGCTCAGCCTGAGCCCAGTACTGTGCACAGCCTCCCTATGCATTTCTTTTGCTTTCTAATGTGGATGTCTTTTCAGTGGAGCATTAGTGCAATATTTCTCCAGTCCTTGCTCACAACTTGTAACAAAAATTCACAAACAACCTCTATGGGTTATTCACTTTTCTATTTTATCAGGATCCATTTAACTGCACAGAAATGGCTTTTAAATTCAGGTAGTTATGTAACATGTATTCTCACCATAGAGGTAGTAGAAACTTAAAGCCATGGGGCTGATGCTTCACCACGTGCAATCTCCTTGGATGGCCTCCCACAAAGTCTGGCATCTTTTCTCAAACAGTCAGCTTTTCCTTTCCCTAAATCTTGTGGCTCAGACATACAATCAAGTTATTGTCATTTAAAAAGTTTACCTAATCCTCCTGAGTCAGCAGGACTGTCAAGGTGAAGGTTCTTCAACTCTTTTTCTTTCTAACATGTTTTACCCTACACTTGCTACAACTTAACAATCAAGCTAGATACTGACAGTCCTCACTCAGCTGATGCACACTGAATTGCTGCAACAGAACCACGTGCCCAAGACCTCAATTCACTGATTTATTGAGTGTGACGTGCTACTGATGTCTTATTATTGTGCCTATGAAGCAGGATGTAATTAACTATATAAAATCATAAATGACTGCTTGTCTTTGCAATGATTTTGGTCATAAGAATAAATCATTTCAGAGTGGATGAAAAAGGCAATTCTATTTGTAGCCTTTACTGATGAATGACTTTTAGATATATGTAAGTGAAATTATAATTTTTAAAAGACAGGAAGAGCAATTTACAAGACCATTGGAAAACACATAGGTAGTGTTAAAAATATCTGTACTTTTTTCAGTAGCATGCATTATAACATGGGGGGATTAATTCTTTATCATACTGGATTTACCTTACTTTTGTCATAGAAGGAATGCTGCTTACAAGTTTATGGCAGTGGAGTTTTAGTTAAAAAAACATATTGCAAAGTCGTGAGTAAGGAAAAGGGAATTTCAGCTGGTCAGTCACTGCATGTGCATGAATGAACAGCATGTCTTGCATTTCTGTCTGTGAGGACAAAAAAACACATACAAGCACACTTACCAAAATGTAAATTGACTGGCTTCACTTGTCCTGATAAATCTGTCACTTGTAAGAAACCGTCAGGTAGCTTAAACCAAAATTAAATTCATAGTTAAGACTTAGGAATGATCCAAAGCTAAAAATCAAGGCACAAGGCAGCCTTAAATTATGTCATTTGTCCTCTGCAGACATGAAACTGTGGGGTAAAAGCCATTCCAAGTCTGGTCTATGAGACTGTCCCCAGGACAGGTAGTGGGTGATTCCTGTGACACTGTGCACCATACAGATAGTTATCTGTGTGGCTCTACTGGAAGAGCACCAGACTTGAAAGTCCAGGTTTGAGCTTGGTCCTGATGGGAGAATTTGTATTTACAGCTCAGTGAGAGGCTTGGCACCTGGCCTGAGCCCCAAGGAAGGGACCTGCCAAGGCACCTGAGTTCTCTTCCCCAGGAAAAAGAGGGAAAGGGAGAAGAAAAGGGTCAAGCATTCAGCCTGTAATCCAACACAAAATCCAACACAAAATCCAACACAATCCACTGCAAACTCAGTGGGGATCTGTGAGAGCTCCTGCACTCTGCACTGAGACCACATGGAGCCCGACATGAGACAGGCATCAAAGCATTGTGAGGGCAATAGAGCACTAATAAATTCTGAGACCTGTGAGCCCAGTTACGTCTGCTCAGTGGGAGTCTTTCTAGAGCACCACAGGATAAGAAGCATTTCCCCCACCAGGAAACTGCATTACAGAGACAGACACCATCTCGCCTTTCCCTCTCATTCCTGGCCCTTTTCATCTTGCGATCGTTATGCTGCTGAAACAAGACCTTCCTCCTGACATCAGTGTTAGTGCAACCTCATTAATCCAACTGTCATTTTGTCCTCAAACTGTCCATGGAACTTCTGGTGAGCACTCCAGCACTCGGAGCACACCGACACTGGGAGGTTGACACTGGCAGAAAGGAGATAATGCTTTCAAAGCACCCTGCTGGCACCCTAAGAGCCTCACGCTCTTTATCTCAGCCCCAGGCTTCCTCTGTGACCCTCAGTAGTGCTGAGTTTTCCGCTATCTGTTTTACTTTGGCAGCAGTTTAGAGATAACTCCAGCTAATGGGGAACGGAACTATTCTTAGCCTCCGGTGGCCCGGTGGCAGGTGCAGCCGTGGGCACAAAGCCGCGCGTGGGAAGGTGGCAGATCCATAGCGATACCATCCCACCGTGCAGCCCCAGGGCTTCAGGCGTGTCAGGAGCACTCAGGAGTAGGCATATGATTAAAAATAAGCTAAAGCAGGCCCATGTTACTGAATAATTAGAGCAAATCCCATCTAGAAATGTAGAGGTATAATCAGTGATAAGCACCTGCAGAGCAAGTTATGATAAGCCATGTGGAAACCTTTGTCACCAAAAGCCAAGCTGTTGGTTGCAAATGCATCCATGCCCATGATCATTGTGCTCCTGTAGCCACAGCAGTGTAAGAAATACAAGAAAAAAAAAACCTGAAGTTTTATCTTTATTTGAACTGTTTCCTCTTAATAAAAAGTGCTACCACACACACATGGCTCAATAAACCTGATCCAACCTCTGCATGGAGCAGAGAATGACAAAGCACAGCAAAGTGGAAGAAGGGAAAGGCAAATGTTGCTGAGATCTACCACTGTCACTAAAGAGCCTCGGACTCATGTCCAAAAGTGTTCCTATGAAATCGGTCACATGCCAAATGTTAAACTCCTGTCTGGTATAATTGTCTTCCAATTCAGGTAAAGATGTAGTTAAACTGATACATAAGGTATAAGGCAATAAAGGCATTCAAGAGAAGTAAGAGAAAATGTTCGAAAAGTATCGTGCACTTTTCCTGGTATAGATTTACTAATTATGTATTTTTAATTCTTCAGCATCTTTTTTTTTAAATTTTTAATACAAAAACTGTGTGTATAAAGGACCTTCAGACACTGACAAAAGGGTTCCTTTTATTTATCTATTCTATTTTCAAAAAGAAAACCACTATGCTCAAAACAAAGTTTTATTGTTAGTTAGAAACCACTTTTCACAGGTTTCAAGCCTGTGCTTCCATATGTTTAGAGGAGCCCCTCTATGCCTGAACAGTGCCACCTGACTGCAAGCAGCACCAAGCACAACACATTTTTCCCATTCTGCAAGAACTTCTAGGACTTTGCTTTCTTAATGCAGGGAAATTCCACTGAAATTAGAATTCCCAGAAGAGGATCTAATAACTTAAGGCACCAGCATAAGTTTTTTTCTGAACCCATCCAGTGCAGATGTCTAACAACTGAGGACATTGCAGGCTACAGAGTATGACTGAATTAAAAATAGTTTTACTGCCCTTTGAGAGAGAAAGTAAGGTTGCAGTAGTCAAAGAGCTGCCTCTACCTCCTACCACTCCCTCAGGCAACCTCCTGAATGATTGTATCTATTGTATAGGGTTTCATATAGCTCTTGCATGCATGAACTTTGTCTCATCTAGTATTTACATAGTGGCTAACTTACATGTTGTACGTGCAAAACTCAAGTCCCAACACCCCTGCATCCAACTTCACCATAGTGCCATGGTACCAGGGGGCCACCTGGCTTCTGTGGGAGCATGAGCCACTCTTCAACCTTGTCACCTTCAAAATGCCACCTGGCTTGTAGGCCTTGTTTAAGGCACTGTTCTTTGTTGTTGAGGATGGCAAATCACACCTCTGAATGCTACTTCTTGTTGGGCTCAGCAAAACTGGGACGAAGAGAAAGAAGGAAAGAAGAGAACAGTAAGTCTGTGCAGAGGGACTGAATGATAAAGAGCTGCAGCAGAAATGCCTTATCAGTTGTAGCTGCAAGATCCCCCAGCTCTGGAGCACATGTCTGCGAATAGAAGTGGCCTACAATTACCTCAGTGTTAGTTTTGACACTTTTTGGTATTCTTTAAGAATACCATATAGTGCCATGTGCAAAGGCACATGGAAAATAAGGAAGTGTCTGGTGATAGCCATCCTGGCTTTTCGAAAGGCAAAATCATGCCTAGTTGGTAGCCTTCTACAACAGAGTTACAGCGTTGATCGACAAGGAGAAAGCAACTGATGTCATCTACCTGGACTTGACAAAGCATTTGACACTATCTTGCAAGACATCCTTGACTCTAAATTGGAGAGGTGTGGATTTGACATATGGACCATTCAATGGATAACACATTGGCTAGATGATTTCACTCAAAGAGATGTGGGCAATGGCTCCAAGTCCAAGTGGAGACCACTGATGAATGGTGTTCCTCAGGAGTCAGTACCAAGACTGGCACAGCTTAACATCTTTGTCAGCTGTGTGGAGAGTGGGATTGAGTGCACCCTGAGCAAGTTTGTAAATGACACCAAGCTGCACGGTGCAGTCAACATGCTGGAGGGAAAGAATGGCATCCAGAGGAACCTTGACAGACCTGAGAGGTGGGCCTATGCAATCAAGTTCAATAAGGCCAAGTGCAAGGTCCTGCACATGGGTTGGGGCAATCCCAAACACAAATACAAGCTGGTTGATGAGAGGATTGATAGCAGCCCTGGAGAGAAGAACTTGTGGCTGCGGATTAACGAGAAGCTCACAGTGACCCAGCAATGTGCACTTGCAGTCCAGAAAGCAAACCATATCCTGGGATGCATCAAAAGAATGATTACCAGCAGGACAAGGGAGGTGATTCTCTCCCTCTATTCTGCTCTTATGAGACCCTTCCTGGAGTACTACATTCATCTCTGGTGCCCCCAACATAAGAAAGACATTGTTGGACCTCTTGGAGTGAGTCTAGAAGAGGGCCATGAGGAACACCTCCCTTATGATGACAGGCTGAGAGAGTTGGAATATAGAAGTCTCCAGGAAGACCTTATAGAAGCCTTGTAGTACCTAAAAGGCTCTTACAGGAAAGATGGTAAGGGACTTCATACAAAGCAATGTAGTGACAGGACAAGAGGTAATGACTTTAAACTGAAAAAGGGTAGATTTAGACTATATGTAAGGAAGAAGTTCTTCACTGTGAAAGTGGTGAGACACTGGAACACGCTGCTCAGAGACATCGTGGATGTCCCCTCCCTGGATGTGTTCAAGATCAGGCTGGATGAGGTTTGTACAACCTGATCTAGTGGAAGATCTCACTGCCCAGGGTAGGGGGAGTGGAATTAGATGATCAATGTTCCTTCCAGCATAAAGCATTTTAGGATTCTGTAATTCTATGATTAGACAGAGAAGAAGATCTAGATGTCTTGTGATCTGTGATTCTATGATTCTATATCTTTGTGATATTTATTGCTCATGTGCAACAATCTTTGTCACTCCACTGAGTATTTTTCTACATTTGGGTGGTGTCTGGGGCTTTTTAGCATACCAAGTAGACTGGCCTGTGAGGAAAACAGGCATGTAGGTATCAGAAAAGATTTAGTCTATTCCCTCCCCTGACCAGTGCCCACAAGAACACCACACAAACACACAGCATGGTCACATAGAGAAAGCTGTTGTGTTCCCTACCTCTCATCTGAGTTTGCCATTCCTCCAAGCCATTGAGCTCACCCTCTCCCAGATTTGTACTCTTTGAAAAATATGAGACACTAATTGTCTCTTTTCTTCCCAGAGCCCATGAAAAAACATCCGCAGCAAATGGACCTTCACTATAGTCTGTCTCAGCAGCAAAATCAGTAACTCAGTGAACATTCGCAAATTACAACTAAAGGGAAACCAGAAAAATAAGAAAAGGTTTGGTAGATTGTATGTGCTGCTTCTTGTTCTATATATGGCTGGTGGACAGAGAATTTAAGCTCTAGTATGACTAAACCAGACCACTCTACAGTGTTAAATTAACTAAAAAAAAAAAAAATCATCCTCCTGAAAGAATAAAAAAACTGTAATTAATTGCAATATGGTCATGGATTTCAATTCTTTTCTTCCAGGTCATTCAGACAAAGGTTTCAACTATTTTGATGTGAAGTTCTGAGAAAATACATTTGCAAATTGAAGAGTCAAAAATAGGAATCTTTGTACAGGATGCAATCAATTTCTCTAGATAAGCAGGGGATAATTCAGTTACTATATTCACTACACCTGCTACCACCAAACTTGCCTAATTTTTATGCTAAAGATTTATCTTAAGTAATGTTTGCTGTCTTTTGTCACTTTTTGAAAGATACACAAAAGCACAGGGGGAACTACCATTATACAAGACTATCAAATACTCAGAATAGTCTGAAAAAAAACCAGGAAAATTTTCTTTAAATATCACAGAATTAAATAATAATACCATTTGGTTCTCTTATAATTGTATTATTCTTCTTCGAACAATTAGATCCACTTATGTTTTTAATCACTTTTCTGCAAACATGAGGATTAGAAATCAATACTTTATTTTTTAAATGCAATTAAGATAAGCGAATAAACAACCCCAGCTTCAGTTGGCATAAATCAGCATAGTCAGACTGGTGGAATTACAATTTATGCTGAATTGTTTCATTTAATAATCACAGAATCTTCCTGTGCATCTTTTTGTCATTCCATTTATCTCACATGTTGCTTCTTTCCCAGCCCTGCAGTAAATTCTGAAGAATTAATATATATATTTATATGTATATGAATACTTACGAAGCAACACATTGACCCTAGGACAATCTGAACCCTTTGCTTTTGACCATAACTGTTGCAGCTATAGCCTAGAAAGTTTGTCACTAGGAAAGGTCTTCTCTTAGTGTCCAGAAGTACTTTTAAGTAAGCTTTCTTTAAGCTTAAACAGTTCACTCAGACTCTTGCTCACATTCTGCAACACACCACAACTGATTGCAGCTTAACAAAAGTGCCATATGATGTCAGGTTAGGGGAAAATTAACCCTACCATCTCTGTTGACTTGATATACACCTGCAAAGGGCAAACAACACAGTTGTAGGAGTGCCAGCATCTCCGTTTCTACCCCCTTCTAGACCTGCTTTGGTTTCATTTGTCTTACTCCTCTTCCTCCTTTACTTCTCTGGGTCACTCAGAGGGCAATGTTGGGGGGACGGTGCTGTATCCCATCCTGGGAAAGCCTACAGTTCCTTTGTTGTTTACCAGCATGGACCTGCTGATCCTCAACAGGCATTGTGGGTTCTGTGTGCTATTTTCTTACTGGAAACCAGAGCTATTCCTTTCTCTTTTATAAATCCTGGCTAGGAGCCATTAATTTATAATAAATTACACCAGTACAGGTTGGGAGGTGATCTGCTGGAGAGCTGCCCCAGCTGAAGAAGGACCTGGGAGTACTTGTGGACAACAAGTTATTCATGGAACAACAATGTGTCCTTGTGGCTAGGAAGGCCAATGGTGTCCTGGGGTTCATTAGGATGAGTGTGTCCAGCAGGTCAAAGGAGGTTCTGCTCCCCCTCTACTCTGCAGTGGTGAGACCTCACCTGGAATATTGCATCCAATTCTGGGCTCCCCAGCTCAAGAGGGACAAGGATCTACTCAAGAGAGAGTCCAACAGAGGGCTACAAGGATGATTGAGAGACTGGAACACCTGCCTTATGAGAAAAGGCTGAGACACCTGGGGCTCTTTAGTCTGGAGAAGAGAAGACTGAGAGGGGATTTGATAAGTGTCTATAAATATATGAGGGCTGAGTGTTGGGAGGAGGGGGCAACCTCTTCTCACTTGTGCCCTGTGTTAGGACAAGGGGAAATGGACGTAAGCTGGAGCACAGGAACTTCCACCTCAACATGAGGAAGAACTTCTTTACTGTAAGGGTCACAGAGCACTGAAACAGGCTCCCCAGAGAGGCTGTGGAGTCTCCTTCTCTGGAGATTTTCAAGACCCACCTGGTTGCTTTCCTTTGTGACCTGTGATAGATTATATCATCCTGCTCTGGCAGGGGGGGTTGGACTCAAAAATCCCCAGGGTCACTTCCAACCCTCGACATCCTGTGATCCTGTTACCCCACACTGGAAGAAATTACAGTAAATCAAGAGTAACAGATTTCTGTGGCCTTGGTACTCAGTTTTTCTCATTTTTAGGGAGATTGTTCCGGTTTTCCTTTCGCATCATCATTGTTGGGACAGAACCAAGCCTAAGTGTTGTAAGAGGACTCCTCACAAAGCTCATTTTTTTAGCTAATCTGCTGATTGCATTTTATAGACACTAATAATGTGTAACAGTTGAGCTGCCTCCTGGTGTATAGTTGCCAAAGTAGCAGAGCGGTTTTAAGTGAAAGGCCTATTTTACATTTTCTATAATCCCTTTTAGAGTGAGTGCTTCAATTTATAATTTTGTACCCAATACTACTGGTCTTTATTTTTGTTTAACTTTCATGCTGAAAATATCTTATTTCAGGTGTTTTGACACAGTATTGTTTCCATGTAGGTTTAATAATTTCAATTGTAATATAATTTTTAGAGTTCAATACTCATTTATGGGCTGGCTCTTTTATAAAAAGCAAATTCCAGTTGTTAGTTTACAAGCTGTAATAGAAAGGAAATTAATATCAAACCTTTGTTCTGGGCTCAGTAAACTACAAGTACAACCTACAGTTTATGAAGCAAAATTCTTTCCATATATATTTTTTTCTACTTCACCAGACAGAAACAATCTTCAACATTATTCCCCCTTTCCAGAGGTTCTGATTCAGCAATAGACCAGGTTCAACTCACTGCTACAAAAGGATCACAAAAGACTTGCAACCTTTGAGCTTATGATTTATGCCAGATGATCTATTTCAAACATGCACAGTGAATACCAGTACAAAACTGATGACAGCATCTGTGGAAAGAACAAGCAGAAAATACAAAAATCAAGAAACAGGAGAAAAGAGGATCCTTACTTGGCAGTACTGCCCAGCCAAGAGGGCACAGTCAACTGTATCTGTTCCACTGCAGTTCTTCATACACAGAGGGTGGTTCAGGAAAAAGAGAATATTCTGATTCTGGAGCTAGGTATGACTCCTTGATGCCACCTTTCCATCCAAGGAAAAGGAGAGTTAGGACATTTCTAGAGGACATCTCTGCTCCTTCCACCATCACTGCTGGTTCACAAAGGTCACTTCCAGATGATTTTGGGTGTATGACGACTTGACAGCATCAGACGGAAAGGTCGTGAACAGGGTACTGATGATGCTTTTCACTTTTGTCCTGAGAGAACCTTGTTCCTTCTGAAAATAGCTCAGAAAGGAACCTCTTCAGAGGTTCCAGGACAATATAACAAATGCCATCACCATACAGCATCTGTACAGGAACACTAAGGAGTACTGACAGAATATAAAAAATAAAACAAAAAAAAAAGTTTTAAACTGTCTGTGACATTTACATAAATAGAATATAATATTCCATGCTAGATTTAGCCAGGCTAGTATTAAAATTCATTTCTTGTCCAAAACATAATACTTTATCTCTGCCTCACAGGATCAAAAATGAACACTCAAGAGATTTAAAACATCACTTTTTTTATGTCTTTCCTAAACCAGAAGCACACAAGTATTTATATATGCTTATATTCCTGAATCCTATCACCTTTGCAATGTCATCCAAATTTCATCTGCTTTTTTGATTGCATGGCATGAATGACACAATTTATAGGTATTATCCTCTAAATCCATGTGTCAATATTACAGTACTAATGGTTCAAACATTTTAAGATAAAATTCATCATCATAGAGAGAATAAGAAAGCATAAAACGTTTTAAAGCGGGCTTCTGAAATCTGCATCTCTTCCCAATTTTTCAATCAAAATCTCTAACCACAACAAAATGTCACATGATTTCAGACTGAAAATTCATCTAGCATAGTATTTTATCTGGCCAATACAGGTTATCTTGCAGGTACTTTGGGGAAAAGTATAAAAAACAAACCATGTCTGAAGTGATGCTGGTAGCTCATTGTGAGCTCATCAACTAGGAAAAAATTCTTCACAGAAAGAGTGGTGGGATATTGGAATAGGCTGCCCAGGGAGATGGTTGAGTCGCCATCCCTGGATGTGTTTAAGAATCGCTCAGATGTAGTGTTGGGGGATATGGTCTAGGGGTGAACTTGTAGAGTAGCGTGAATGGTTGGACACAATGATCCCATGGGTCTTTTCCAACCTAAATGATTCTGTGATTCTGTGACTAGATTTATCATTTCCCCCCGCCCCTCCCCCCAGTACTTTAAATTACATATCTCATCTGTCATTTTATTCCCCTGTCACCAAATACTGTGATATCACACTATCTTCTTACTGTCATTTTCGCAGTTGATTATCCCAAATCACCTTCAGACTTCATGACCTCTGTATTTTCTTCACAAATCCTGTGTAGGTATATCTAACAGTACAGCCTGTAGGCTGTATGACATGTATCTCTTACGGGGCTACATTAGTAACCTCATTCCATTGATAGAAGTTTTCATTCTCCAACTCTTAGCAGTTATTTACCTCAAATGGACTTCTTCCCCACCTGGAGGGAGGTTTAAGAGTGTTTAGGCTTTTTAAGACCTCTGGCTAATGATCTTGCTGAAAGTTTATAGAATGTCCCTACATATACATGGATCTAAATATATTATTTACAATGTACTCTAAGAAGAATGTGAGGCACAACTGCCTTTGGTAACATCCATATTGCCCCTTTTTTGTTGTAATGTATTATCTCATATCTGTTTATTCTACTCTCTATTAGTTTCTTTTACTTATTTCCCAGAATGACAAATTAGATCCACTGGTCAACACTTTCCAAGACCACTCCTTCAGTGACTGGTTACCTTTGTCAGTTTTCTTTTCTCTGGTATCACTGAACTACATGTTATTGCCACAGGTAACAGATTATCAGTTTTATGTTTGAGAATATTCAGAACTCATGGCACCAGCATCACGTAGTCCTGGCAATCTGTAAAGTTTGTTTTACTTCACCTGAAAGCCTGAAACATAAATACCTGCAAGAAATTCTGTCACGGTTTGTTTACATGGTAGCCTGACCTGAAAACTATGTGGGGTTTTATCTGTTTTAATAAAGTCTTTCTTGTGGTTTCTGTGCAAGGCAATACACTTTTTTTTTCAGCAAAAAGGAAATGTATCATGTGTTTTTCAGGGATCCTCCTTTCCTTTAGGTTGTGCCTTGACTGCACAGGTGGCATCACCCAGCCAGCTGCTGGCCATGAGTGGTGCACAGGGGCAGTTCACCTCTGGGTCCCTCACTGCATCTGCCCAGCCTTCTCTCAGTGGCTAGCACTCATGGCATCAGAAGAGGAATAGTTTAATGGACTTATGCATTCATCTAATTGCTTTTTGTTTGGGGCTACAAAGTACACATGACAATGTCAGTAGTTTAGCATTTCACATCTGAAAATCTATATGCAATCTATACATGCTGCTGCTCCAGACACAGCATTAACCATAGCTTCAATAAAGTCTGTGTTCATCAATTCTGTAACTGACACTGACCTGTACCTCTGTCGCAGCTAATTGGATACTGAAGGAATCTTGTTCCAAACCAGCTTATCTGAAAAAAACAATAATTTAAGCATGCTCTGTGGAGTACTTAAGACATCAAGAACTATGACTTTTGAAGAACAGGTGAAAAAAAAGCCATCATTTTTAAATGCGAAAGGATAAGGGAGCATTCTGATGAAGCTGAGTCATGAGTTCTGATGCAATAAATTTCAACTTCTTAACAATCAAGTCTGGATTCCCACTTTCCACGATCATGTCTCCTAAAAAACAATAGAAAGTAATCAACTCATAGAAATAAATTTAAATGAGACTATGAGTTACTAGAAAACATCACGAGGGGAGCCCTCCTGGAGTGATAACTCTGAATTAGGTGGATTAACATGATCTTTCCATCTCCAACTTCTAGCTTTAAACTAAGCTTTTCCATAGCTTACCAAGAGTGCTAATTCACAGCTTTCCCCCACGTACACACTCTTCTTTAGAAAATCTAATACTGGCTATACCAGGACAATAGATGTAGGTTTTCCTGAGTCTTTGTCTTCATTCAGGTTCATCCACATCCCCAAAGATGTGTAGTAGAGAAGTCTGTAGCCTGACTGTGTGGGTTATATGCATAGTTTTGAACAGCATGGAGGAGCTCATTCTGGATTTTTCTCAGCTCTTTTTGGTATTTTCCCCATGGTCATTTCATTCCTAGCCCAAGACTATTAGGCTTTATTTTTCATTGTCTTACAAACCCCCTTACTCAGGGAGAAGAAATAATTCACAGCTGGTATGTTCTTTACTGTCTTTGCCAATCAAAACATACAGCTTGCCATTTACTGGCAACATGGCTATCATGATTCAAAACACTTTGGGTCTTCTGTTAGGTATTTCTGGCATGTAAATGAAAATTCACACCACTGAAGAAGAAAATCATTGAGTTTTTAAATATTCATTTGAATAGGTAAATCTTTGGCTATATGGAAGTGTCTAGAAAGAGTTCCATATTTAACAAGGGGGCTTACTGAAACCATGCCTGCAGACAGCACCCTTGCAGTTTTCTATCACATTTGCTGAACACCTCTCTGTAAAAGAAAGGTGAAACTCTGTGTTACAAGGGACGCTATAAAAATTCTTATCCAATTTGGGACTGAAAGGTGATGCTGGTGGAACAGGAAATCAAATTGCCAATGATACCACATGTGGTGATCAGGAAATTATTCTCCTCTTAGTCAGACAGACTCTGGGTAATAAGCTAGAGGTCAAAGGCAATCATCCAGAGTTTGACTGGAAATAGGGTGTGACCTCTCATGTCTCACACATTGAACATTTTTAGACTTAGACAATCCACACTTCTTAGGATCTTTGGGTTGAGCTGAACCTTGCTTATTTTCAGTGAAGCTATATTTTTAGCACAGGTTCAGCAACTGGAAGATAGCACTTGGTCACAGCAATGAAAGAGTTACAGTACACACTAAGAGCTCGACTTGTCACATGTGCTGCCTGGTAACAGGGTTCACCCTCATCCATCTTCCTTCATGTGACTGCTATGAGACAGGGAAATGTTTTTATGTTCCTTCTTATGACAATCTCCTGCCATGAAGCAGAAGAAACCTTACAGGCTTATAAACGATTTTTAAATATCGAAGGTAAAATCAAGAGCATCTACTCAATTGCACAGAGCAAAGAAATAGGTTTTTTCCATTTTTCATATGAAACCTATTATATCATAAGCATTATTACAACATTAAAAAAAGAACTTAGAGAAAAATCAAAACCCAGACAGGAAACACAGTAGAGGAACATTTTTTGATACCTCCAAAAGATTTCATTTTGAATGAGGTCTTAAACACACAAGGGCAGGCAAACCCCATCAATTTTACAGTTGTATTTGTTTAGCCAACCAAATGGGAAAAACTCCTAAAAAAAAAAATGTTTCTAAGGCAGAAGAAAGTAAATTGGTCTAGTGCTTGGAAAAGGAGGCAGTTTATTCAGAATTGGGAAGTTCTTTGTACGAAGACTTCACTGGCTTGTCTAGATGAGAAAGAATAACACTGTGATGATGTAAAAGCTTTTTTTTCCCCCTTCTATACTCATGTAGGTTTTAAGGGAAAGTTTGTTTCTTATATTAATTAATGTTATAAATTTGTCTATACAAATCTGAACTGACACGAGTGACAAACAGATGTCCCTTCCTGTGAAGTTCTTCAGGATTCAAATCCCTTTTCCTAATGAGTGTCTTCTTATTAATGTCAAGGAAACAAGTGTAATAGAAGAGAGCCATTCCCTGAAATAATCAATACCCATCGGTTTCAGTGCTCAGTTATTCTTAGAAAATCAATCCTAATTTTCTAAGAAAATAGACCAGATGTTGGTCACTGGCATCACTGAGCTCTTGGTGTCACAGATGACATTGCCCACAGGAATTGTCACTTTGTGCTAGAATGACTGGCCAAATTAAAAAAAAAAAGCATTATATTGAAGGGCTCATTACTGCACACTTAATCATATTCATAATTCCAGGCTGGCACAGCTGTGTATCGATGCAAATAATGTCTTTCAAAAACTGAGTTAAAATTTATAAAATTCTTAACTCAACAGAAGAATTTTTATTTATAAATTTATTTCATTCTTGACAAAAATCTAGCCCTTAGGAGGCCAACAAATAAGTAAGTTTAAGTCAGTTAAATAAGCTTTCAGGATGTCCTTAGTTTCTTCATCATTAAGGGCATAACATATTAAAATTGGAAATATTCCCTGCTGCCCTGAAACATCTCATCAATCACAGACTTGTGTTTGTGTTGACATTTTTTGCTTTTCCCTCCAAAGAAAAGAATTTGGTTAAACAGAGCATCTGCCTAGAGCTAGTCTTTTCCCCAAAGGAATCTCATGCTTATTGGAGTGAAATAAAACTGCTGGATTCCAACAAATATTTGTGAGAAGAGAACAGGAATAAAAAATACCCACACATTATCATAAAAAGTAATTACTTGATCAATTTCAACACTTGCATAAACCCTTCTCTTTCTCAAAAATGGCAATAATTACAACTTTTAGCATCTTGATAGAAAATCTTTCTCCTTACTGCCTAACAATTCAAACTAGGGTTATAGATAAGCTTACTACATTTTCAACACACGTCATAAAAAACTCTATCCTTGAAAAGAATTTTGAAACACTGAGAGACCCAACTTGCAGAAAAGGAGAAAAATACACAGGAAGGAGACATATTTGTTTCATCCTGGATATCCATTGCACATGAAAGATAAATAAAATCAGTTGGAGAATAGAAAAGAAGGTTTAGGATAGCATGTATAATAACATCTAGCTGATCTGAAGAACCAAATCCTGCTATGGGTCTTAGAAACCTAAACCTTTCTGCATTATTCTATAATGTGTTTTTACAGTTAATAAAAATATAATGTAAAAATTTCGACAAGAAGAAATCAGGAATATAATGTCTTCATCTTTGTGGAGGAAGTCACTAGACTGTTAACTAAAAATATTTTTCATTTGCCTCTTCTGAGAAAAGAGAGGATATATTTGCAGGCAGAACTGAGCACAGGTGAGAGACAGAGGTAGAGGCTCTGCCTGTCATTTTGCATTTCCTTAGTTCTTGCTAGTTACGTCCAGAGCCTCTAAATTTCTGCCCCTGGAAAATGCAAGACTCCTCTAGCCTTGGTCATACTGACCTTCCCAGGACCAATCTCATTGCCAAGTCTACTAGAGTCCACAAATGGGTAATCCTGGCCATGAGGCCCAGTATGTCCCACTCAAGTTATGCCTGCAGGAAAACATGGAGGGGTCCTCTCTAGCTTCTACCGAGTTTGGCAGTTGAAGCACATGGGAAACATGAGGCTGTACTTTGAGAGCCTTTTGGCTTGAACAAAGTGAAGACCGTTTCACTTCAGGTGGATTCAGGCTCCAGGTAAGCCATCTGCCTGTTGCCCCATGTTAGGGGGTCTGATCCTGGACCTTCCCCATCCAAGCCATAAAATTTGGTCCAATGGTCTGTTTCCCTTGTCTCAGTCTCCTGGCTATTGTCATGGGTGTCACACTTCACAGATAAGCATGGGTTTAGATTCAGCACACATTGCGGAGGAGAGGGATAAAGGGGAGTCAGAGATGTTCTCTGCTGCTGCTGTCAGCAGTCTGGTCCATGCTTTCTTCTCCCTCTGCCCCACCAGTGCCACCTCCATCCCTCCAGGCCTTGTCCTGGAAACTCATACCAATAGCATGATTGTAGGGGAATTGAGATAACATTGAGGCTTTCACTCACTGAGTGCCCCATGAACATTTTATATTTAAAACTTTTGCCTGAACTCCTGATAAAGGTTGATGTACAGAGGAATCGGTGATGTTTGATTATTGTGCACAGTGAGAGCAACCAGCATGAGCTAGTTGAGTATTTACTGTCACTGATAAGGTGACTGAGAAGTCTCCCTCCATGTTCCAGCATGTCTCGATAAAAATCTTATCATTGCTAGGGACAATCTCTTTGTACAGCTCTATGTTTACTTTTTCATTTGCTTTCAGAGAAGGAGGGACAAAAATTGCTCAGTCACAGCTGAACAGTCCTGCCCACAACTAAACATCTATATTTTTTGTCTTAAAAAGCCATATGTATTTGTTATAAAGGGAGTACTGTCACTTCTTGTGTAGTTTGACCAAGAGGAGACTGACAGTGATCAAAGATAGCTGAAGGAAACATGCAGGCATTCAGTTGTAGTCTTTGTTTCAGAGTTTCTCTGACATTTGAATACTCTGTGTCTGTCACTCTAGGGCACACACCACACCCACTATCCCTGTCAAGAAGCACATCCAGACAGCTGTCCTGCCAGCCAGGCCATCAAGGCATAAGTATGAGTAAGTGCTCAAATAACTGCTGCACCATGTAGTGTTAGGAGTTTGTTTGCAGGAGTAAATGTTTGATGAGCTGTCTATCATAGAATCATAAAGGCTGGAAAAAACCTTTAAGATCATCAGGTCCAATCATTAACCCTACTCTGCTATGTCCCACTAAGCCATATGGCTTTTAAATACACCCAGTGTTGGTGACTCAGCCACCTCCCTGTTCCAATGCCTGACAACCCTTTCAGTGTTTTGGGGTTTTTTTCCTCATGTCCAGTTTAAACCTCCCCTGGTGCAGCTTGAGGCCATTCCCTCTTGTTGTGTCACTCGTTACTTGTGAGAAGACCAGTGCCTACCTTGCCAGAGTCAGCTGAGTTGAGATTTCCAACCTTATGCTTAGGAGCAGGTGAAAAGTGTCTGTCTTTTTGGCTGTGCTTTAGGTCAGGTTTGCTCTTCTATCCAGACATCTCCCTCACTTAAAAATTTAACATTGAGCATACCTGCCTATACGCTAATTTCTTTAGGTTCTCTAATAACCTCCTGGGATGTACAGATGCTTGTTTATTTCAGTCACACAATTTGAAAGACCTCCTACAACTGCAAATAGTGTCATCACATAACTTTTTTGGGGCACAAGTTTAAATACAGCAAATTCCATCCAAAAAAAAGAATTATTTTTTTCCACTGTGTGGTTGACAGAACATGGAAAGATGATGCCCAGAGACATTGTGGCATCTCCATCTTTGCAGATACTCAAAGCTGACTGGACATGTCCCTGCTCCAGGTGACCCTGTTCTGAGAGGGGAGGGTTCTGTTGAACCAGATGATCTCCAGAGGTCACTTCCCATCTCAGCTATACCAATATTCTGTTTTACATGAGCCATTTCATCATGCGTATGGAATACAAGAAAATCTGTGACAGCCTTTCATGGTCTGCAGTGGTCATTGAGAGTTCCACTTAAGGCTTTACTTCATACCTGGTGTTGGAGCTGAGGCCTCAGCTGCAGATAGATACCAGAAATACCTACTCAAAGAACAGGGAGGGAGGGCTGTGTGGCAGAACTGTAACAAAACATGAGCAAATCTGGTGTCATGATTTTGAAGGATGCAAAGCATATGTTGAAGAAGTTTTAAATTAAAGAAAAACTTATTGATATTCACTACTTAAAAAAAGGTTGATTTGTTTTTTTCAGACTACAAATTTTTTCCTGCTGCCATCAGTGAAGAATGCATTAATGAAAACACATTTCCCATGGATGTTTGATGCCATCTGAAAGTAAGAAAAGAAATTGCTGTTCCTATTCAGATATTGGTTTCCATGACGCAAGCTGTCACTGGCAATGATGTTATACCAACACTTCCACAGCCTATATTTATTCAGCACTCACAAGTCCTAACTGGGTTGTAAAATTTGATTAATTCCTTCTGCATCCCACACAAAAATGTCAGGGTCTCTTGCATTATGAGAACACAATGACAATTCCTTGCACATTTTTTGTGCTTCTATAATTGAAATGTAATTCCCCACCTCATCCCTCAAAATGTCCACCAAGATATTGGATACCAATTTCATACACTTAATACAATATTTACATTATTCCAGAAAACTTTCTGTAATGCTTGTGTTGCAATGAACTGAAATTATTTAGAGTGTATTTTTAATTATGAGCAAGGATAATCACCATTACAATGAATAGCAGCATATTAACCCCACATACTGCCTTAAGATGAGGAAAATATTTGGTAAAAAATGTATTACTGAAGTGAAGTGAAACAGCTTTCAGAGAGACATTTGTAAGTAAAGTGTATAACTTCATGTTCATCGGCAGCAGCATAAAAACTGAGAAAGTTTCTTAAAATATACTTTGAAAAATAAACATCTTTTCTTTCCACAACTGTATTATTTTCCCCTGCCTACTATTTTTAAATGGAAAATAATTTCCTTCTATTTGTTTGCATCTTCATGCTGATGATATCAGGATAGACTTTGGAACAAAGCTCATTAAATATTGTTAGTTTAACCCTGAAGCCCCTAAATAACTAAAGTATCTTTTAAAATTAATGTGAGGTTGGTCTGTGAGAAGACTTAGCATTATCAATGTACTGCACTATTCTTCATTGTTCCAGACACCAAGTGAAAAACTGCAGAGCAAGTCCCTGAAAGCCACAAAAATGTTAAATGCTGGTGATGTTTCATTCTAAAACTCTAATAATCATCATAATGATACATACTTGATAGAAATGTTTGTGTATAATTTTTATTGTTAAGTTTAGCATACATGTAATCAAGAGTAATGGTTTTCCTTCTTAGGGGAAAAGATTGCAAAAACAAAATTAAAAAAAAATCTAAAAATGCTATTATCTTAATTATAGAGAGAAACAGTCCTTTGCATCACTAGAGTATGAAAGGTGACATGAACAGGTCAGGCCTGGAACAGTACTCTTAGAAGCAGAAAATGTGGAAGGGTGAAGGAAACATTTCTGTCTTTACCTGGATCACGCACAGCCTGTAGCGGAACAAAACTTTCCCTAGGTTTCTAGCGATAAGATACAGACATTTATACAAATAGTGCATGTAATTCCTTAGGTAGGATAACTCTTAAGACCTGATAGTCCTGATGTATCAGGGTGTAATGCAGTGACCACCTCTCTTTCTGCAGACTGCCACTCACAAATGATCATGTGCTTTGGAGTGAGTGGCTTCCTAGTGCCAGCCCCTTTGCAGGATCCAGCAGGGCCTTCGAAGCCTCAGCTACACCTGGGATAGCTGGGATGTCTCAGAGCAGAGACAGCTGCATGAGGGAGACCTGCTCACAAGGCTACTGAACAAAACCCTGCATATGGGTGTAAAAAAAGTCAAGCTAAGTCTGAAGCTCAGACAGCTGGTGAGGTAGCCTGAAGGAGCCTGTGTACCCTGATCTTTTCTAACAGCTGGAAATCCCTGCCCCATCCAGTACTGGCCCTGACAGCCACATGGCGTCATGGGGAGGGGACTCCTGGGGGAGCACCATACACCCCTCCTGACATCCTGGCAATGTTAAATACCCAAGAGGTCCGTACCTCGAGAGGGACAGCAGAGAGTCCCCACCCAAGATTTTCCCAGTAAATGTAACACCTTCCTTGGACCACACTGCACAGACCTTAGACACAGTCTAATATGGTAATGTTGGCATCTCTCTCCTGCCCTTCACCTTCTGCACTGCTGTCAGTTCAGAAAGCCTAGCTCAGACTGCAGTGTCAGAGCCCCTGCAAGAACAGTGGTTTTGTTCTGTGTCTTTTTGCCTGGAAATAAGGTTTAATCTGTTTGGATGCAATTTAGACCTAGAGAATCTGGGCCACTGTTAGAGAGCAGTAAGTTAAATGCTAAGGAGTGCATAATGAGAAACAGAATTATTGATGAGAAGAACAACCTGAAGTGTATTTGATGATGATTTTATAAAAGGTCACGCTTTCATGTTTGAATTAAAGATATATATTTTAAATAATGAAATTACAGCACCATTTTGTTCAATATACAATCCAAAAATTTCTGTTCTAAAATGTGTAGTAGTTGAAAATGTTTCTGATGTGAGCTCATCGGTCTGGGGCATTTCATTAAAAAGTAATTCTAAACCAAAGGAATTTGTCCTCCCATTCATATACTAAATTTCCATGTGATTATTCTACAATACTCTGGAATTCATGGATGCCAGACTTCAAGTTTCATGGATTAGTTTCTGAGTCACGATCTTAACTGACTGTGAAGTGTCACAATGTCACAAAGTATCATATCATAATTTGGCTTGGTTTATGCAAAACAGTGTAACACATCTTTCCATCATAGATGTTTAAAGAATCAATAAGCGTAGGACTCCATGCCCTTTTTTGATAACAAAATATTCCATTTTAAGAATATTGGCTGTTTAAGTGATTAGTGGTCATCTGCACCGCCACATAGAAATCTTCCAGTGACTTATAGATACAATTTTATCTGGTGATCAGTATCAGTTTGTCTGCATTGTACATGTCCTTCATATTCTACTGATTAACTAACATTAAATGGATAATTAAAACAAGGGGGGGCTCTTTCTAGAAATTTTGTTTGCCACATAGGTCTAGTACTCAGATAAAAATCTCAGAAATCTACACTGAATTAATCCTTAACCTAAAGTCAAGGAAAATACAGAAATTTCTGGTTAATCATTTGAGCTTCCACTTAGTTCAGTACTACCACAGATGCTCCTTTGTAGTAGATACCATGTAGATTTCAGACCCTGTGGAAAAGTAATAAAAGGTTATTCCGAAAATATCCCACTCTCAAAAAGATCCAAAAGGTCTCTTGTACAGAGAAGGAATTTAGATTTTTTTTGTTGCTTTGGTTTGTTGTTTTGTTTGTTTTTCTCAAGTTAAAGTTTTCAGGAATTGATCCAGATGTTGATGAAAGTGTTTGATCTCCTTCTACTGACTGCAGAGGAGTTTGGATCAGCTTTTAGGAGTGTTGTAGGGTTCATCAGAGCTAAAATTTCTTTCAACTGAAAAATAACTATCTGAGGAGTTAGAACCCTACAGTAGTTTCATTCTATAGGATTTTCTAATTATTTATAATAGGAAAATGCTCTTAATAAATATCTGTTTGGTATCACACTTCCACATCATATTACTTTCCTACAATTCTTTTCACTTGAAAATTTTCAAATACTTGAGAAGTATTAATCAAAGTTAACAGAATAAACAATACAGAATTTCAATGAGTCAAAGCCAAATATATGATTTACAAGCCTATTGCAAAAATGGGGAGAAAGACTTGTAACTAATTTTCTTCCAAGTTCTTGAATGGATGCCTGACTCATTTTGGATGTCAACACTATAGTTTTGAACAGTTTTGGTTTTATGGTTACATAAGTATGTTAAAAAAAAAAAAGAAAATACACACTCTGCTAAAAAGACTGTGTATATACTGAAAAATATGTTTGAAAGTTGCCAGATAATAAAGACTTGTACCTTTTCTGCCTGGCAAGCTCACATGTAATGTCAATTGATTTTTATCTGTTTGGAACAATTTTAGTTATTATCACTTTTAACAGTGACTTTACTACATGGATCGATTTACCAATATCTAAAGCCACTTGTGTATTGTTTGTGCATAGAACATTTATTTGACTTCACTTTTAAAGATCTCCTTCTAATAAGTGACTAAGGTATGTATTATACAGGTGTTCTACAACTGGACCTGATGGAAAACAAAAGTTAATTTCTAGGCTCTGTGGGACCAGGACAGTCAGCAATGCCAGGGGCCCCAGGCACTCTGACATGGAGATGGGTACCTGCAGGCCCACAGGATTTCCTGCTAGCTGGAAAAGCAGCATTTGGAAAAAAGGCAACCCTCCCCTTTTGGCCAACTATTTGAAATAATCACTGACCAGAAGAGTAAGATCTCTAGAGTAAATTTCTTTCTAGAGGAATGATGGTTTAGCAGAAACAGTGAAAAGGACCAGGCTTATAGACCCAGAAAAATACACTTGATCAATCCCTTTAAACTGAGAAAATACAGCAATAGATCTTTATCTGTCCACATCCTTGGTCTTGTACATCACAATCTAGGATATGATTTCTGAAGTGTGTTTGAGGAAAATGGATTTGATAAGTAATGCAGTGTGATTCAGTGGGGGGTGGTTTGTTTTTTTATTTTAGGGGGGATGTTTTGTTTTGTTTTTTTTCAGTGATTGATATTGGAAAGATATATATTTGGACAAAATGGTTTTATTTTTTGTTAGGAAAAATTCTAACATTTCCAAGATAATGAATCCCCATCTCTCTTTTCTTCACCGAAATTAAGAGATGGGTTAAGGAGTGATAGCAAAATTATTGATTAGCCAGTAATAGCACAACCAAATGACCCAGCTGCAGAGGCCATATGGGACATATAAAGGTCATATATTAATGTTTAACAGTCAACTGCCACTGCAATTTCCCTCCAGACAACTTTTTGATTGAGAGGGCTCACATGAAGGCAAAACAAAAAAAAACTGGTTGTGGGTTCCCCAGACAAAAAAAAATGCCATTGCCAATGGAAACCTGTCTGCTGGAGCTTCCCCTTGTTGAACCTCTCTGGAAGTACTCTGTCAAAGAGCACCTTTGGCTACCAGAACTCAGTATGTAACTTCAGAGTGTGAATTCCCAGCTAAGAAATTGTCAGCTTGGTTTTTTTTTTCAGGCAAGACCTGCTAACAGTGAGCCTTTTGAGGAGAGCAGAGGGGGTTCATTAGTATTTGATGCAAAGTATATACTTCTGGAAATGCTCTTCTCAATAAGCAACAGCCCATGTAATCTAAACTTTCCCTCAGTTAACAGTAGATATGCACCTGACCTTCCTACAAAAAAAAAGAGAACAAAAAATATTATATTTTGTAGTTGGGTAGATATGACAGTCTAAGCTTACATTCACTGACTGATTCTTTTTACATCCACTTCAGAGTACCTCTTCTGACTATTGGAAGTACTGTAGACTTAAAAAATGTAAATGCTAGAAGAAGCCATTTCAGTCAGCTGGTACAGTGCTTCGGAAAGATAATTTTGTGGTTTAAGATGTTTATTCCAGGTGTATGAAAAATTGCTTAGCAATTTAATCTCTTGAGTCCTTTCCACAATATTATTGACGAATGTCTTCCATTGAGTGTTGTATAAAACACAAGAAAGTGGAAACTGCCATGAGAAAACATAATGCAGACCCAAGGATGCTTAGAAAATACATCTGTGTTATAACATCTGTCAAAAGCAAGTGAAATGTAAGTATCAGGTGATTCTTTAGTCTTGCAGGAGATGTAAATGTGTCGTGTCAAATCAAAGAAAGGAAACTATAATTGTATATTCTATTGCCTCATCTGTAATAAGTTAGACTGGCAGCTTGGACTGTCAAATAACTCAATATGACCAGAATTTATGCAATGGGAAGTTAAATTGGATCTTAAATAGTCACTGTGATGAGTAATGAGTTTTGAGCTGGAACAAAACACACTGTTCTCAACAATTTCTCTTGTTTACTTACCACAGTTTCCCATTCCCTTTCCCCTACTTCAAGCAAACTTTCCAACAGATTTCTTGTAGGTGCTAATGATAGAATTCTGCCTATCAAATGCAGTGAAAGCTATCTACTTCACTGCAAAGGAATTGGGAATTTCCCCTGGAAGTGATGTTTTCATTACTGCCGAAGCTTGCATTCTTGGGCTGATATGAGGTGGTTGTCACTTCTTTTTCAGGTAGAGGGGAAATATTAGCATAATAAATATTTTTCACTTTTATTGAAAGTGCATCCTACATTATTGTTTGCTAAAGCATTTTTTAATTTTTTCACATATCTATCTGATGAAGTTAAAGTGCATTGGTAAACAGAGCTATAGAAAACCACAAACAATGGCAATATATCATTTTGACTTGGTGCACGATATACACAGCAGGTCACTGTGAAGATACTCTGACTTATAGTGCTGAACTGAATGGGACAAGAAAATGCTCAAAAGGTAATTATTTGTGCTTGGTTGATTCCAGTCAAAGTGCCCCTCCTAAGCTCTCTGTCAAGGCTGAGTAACGTTGTTGAAAAATACAATGCAATATGTGGATAATGAAGATGAGCATGGTTAAGAAGAATAAGCACAGAGATGGGAAGTAAAAACTGCTAATTCTCATTTGGCCTTGTATAGCTTTTAGCAGACTTCTTCAGGACGGGCCTTGATTTCTCCATTTTCAGTGCAGAGGTAACAGTTTTCACCTATTCTTTTCCCCCAGCTGTAACAAGGAACATTTGATGCTTGTACCACACTTTGAAGGGTATTTTATGCTTTTCTCTTTTTTTTTTAATAAAGTTTACACTCAGCTACACTGGACAGTCTGGAATTTTTTGAGCGCCTTCTTGTTGTAACACAAAATATGTAAAGAGGACATCAGACAGTCCTCTGGAAATCTGCCCAAATTTGGACATAATATGAGGTCTCCTGCACCAACTGCAACACATGAGAGACAGCCTGGAGGGGTGTGGTGGTGCAGGCTGAAGGTGCCGTACTCCAAAGATGCACGAAGTGAATGGACCCCTTCTCCCAGGGTCTCCCAAGTTCTGGAGCTAGGAAAATGCCATGGGAGCTTCACAAGAAGATCGGTGCCTCTGTCTTGCTTAGGCCTTATAGACATACAATGATCACCACACACTTTATAGGAATCTTTCAAATATACTTATTTGTGTGCATATGTGACTGTGTATATATGACGAGAGGAACAATCAGTCTTTTTGAAGCACTTATTTTCTTAAGTTGTCCCTGCAGGAAAATGTATAGTCCTGCATTCAGATTGTGTCTTCATGAGTTATGCACAAACCACAAGAAAGGCAGAACAAATTTACCAGCTCAGTAAGTCACAGTTGCTGAATATATCCATGGAAAAATCACATCTGAACATATGGCTACCTTCTTACATATCTGTAACATGGCAGGTATTAGGGAGCTTGAAATGAGCCTGAATGGTCCATCTCAGTTCTGCTGTTTTTTAAATTTTATATTCATGACTTTGCAATCTGAGTGTTTCTTTAATGAAGTTTTCTCATTTGAAATAAATTATTTGTTTAGATAACATTATCTAGATGATTCATAGCAACAGACCTATCATCCATACTTGTACTCAACATGCTGCCACAAGTGCTCATTACAGGCAGCGCTCGCTGCCTTACACTCTTAAAGGTCAAAACAGAAGGAAGAGCATTATAATGGTCTTGCTGGTTGAAGTCAGATTTTATACTTTGCAGCTTCATTAGATGGCATTACATCAGAATACAGACAAGCAAAGCCTGAATTGATCCTATTCCACTGAATTCTAAATGAATGGAAAATGACTGTATTGTTTGCCAAGGATCAGCAATAATAGTATGACAAATCTATGATTTCTATGAAGATTTATGTCTTTATAGTACTTTTCAGTTTATGTGTTTCAGTTGTGGTCATGGAACTTGAAAAATGA
Organism: Chloroceryle aenea; assembly: GCA_013399075.1. Classification (NCBI taxonomy): domain Eukaryota; kingdom Metazoa; phylum Chordata; class Aves; order Coraciiformes; family Cerylidae; genus Chloroceryle; species Chloroceryle aenea. The sequence goes on along the minus strand of VWZY01008683.1, from coordinate 208,659 downwards.
AGACGCTTTTGCAAGATGATATTGATTTCTTGACATGTATTTTTAGAGTTTTTTCATTTCACTTACAGAATCATGTTGTATCCCAAGCATAGAAACCTCTTGGTAATTTGGAAACTTAATCATTGCACAGATAATTACCAGTTATCAAAATGGCTTCTGCATCCCTCTCCTGAAAGAGATGGGAGAGATAAAAATTGGCCATATATATGTTGTAGGAATCTATCTGGAGAGGATGAATCCTTTATTGAGTTGATATTTAGATCAAAGTGTTAGGAATCTGGTCTTGTGGACTTTACTTCGGGCTGATTTTGAGTAGTTCATCTCACCTTTAGTTCTGTTTTTATCGTTCTCCAGAAAATCTCATGAGAAGGATACTCTCACCAAAAAATATCTCCAGAAAACCTCGGAAACCAGATTATTCAGAGGATACAGAGAAGATGTAACATCTTAGTTTACTACTGTGATCACTATTATAATTTGGATTTCTGAAGAAGTTCTGTGCAATAGGGAATGTATTTTTTACATGAGCTCTTCAGACACTTTTATTCTCTTCTACTTCCTATCATATTCTTTCCATCAGACTCTGATTACATGAAAAGAAAACAGTGTGCTGAAAACAGTTTTATTAAACATGCTAACTGGGAGGTTCACCTGCAGAGAATCTTCTAAATAAACAGCTGTGGCTAGGAAAGGGCAGAATAACCCTCTCTTTTGACAAAACTCATTCTCAGATGAAATCACACATTTTTCTTTCACATTGAAGCACAGTTTATCTTGGAATTCAGGAAGCAATACATTTTCTTTGCTGGTCTCTCTTAAAATGCATTTTGACTAAACTGGGTGAAAAGAAGCAAAAAGATGTCATTTTGTCATGTCCTCTGAGTGTATTTTGAGTGGTGTGGGTTTGTTAATAGAAGGTTAATGTTATCTCTTACAATAAACTTTCCTCCTCTTTCATTTTGAGATTACTCCATCTCCAAAGCAGATTACTCAGCTTGCTGGAGAAGTCTAACCTTGTGACACTGTTGCATGACTAAAGCAGAATCTGAGGCCACAAATCTGGATATCACTTACAAAGTTTGTGTCCAAGAAAAAGTGAAGGAGTACCATGACCAGACAGATCAATGCCTGCTCTGGAGCTGAAGAGCAGAGAGCATGCCAGGAGGAAGGTGTCCAGGAATTACACGGCTCAGCCCTAACACCTCAGTCTTTTTCATGTAAAGGAGAGAGAGGAATACTTATAGGTCAGTGGAAAAGAAATGAGAGTCCTATTGAAGAAAGGTTTTGAAGTTCAAGAGGTCTAAACCTTTGAACTGCTACAGAAAGTATCATTTTTCTTAAATATGGAAGAGTAGAAGTTCAATATTAGTTGGGGTTGACACCAGAATGAAAGAATAGGCTTCGCTTGTAGAGTAATTTTGATGACAAAACAGATTACAAATTTCAGCCTGATTTTAATAACTATTGTGTCCCTCCATTTCAGCATTCTTCTGGGAGCATAATTCATTAATGTCCATTACCAGTGCCTATTTCAGGCATTTGTCTGTCTGTTTGTCAATATGCATTTGCAGCAAAGAAGACTTGAAAGGTTTAGGGGTCGGCTTTGGCTCAAGCAACCATGCAAACTTCTGAAAGATTATCCGATCTCTCTGCATCTTTTATATCTTGAAAAAGAGAAAAAGATAATGGAACTTTCACAAAGACAACTCTTCTCTGACATTTCTGCCACTTCTGATTCTGCTCTTAAATGGAAACGTGGAATAAAAAAATACATGTCAAATGCATTAAAAATATATAAAAGTTTGTTTTTTTCTTTTTCTTTAATTAATTCAGGTGAATTAAGCTTTTTTTTTTTTTTATGTAGAAATAGAAATGACTTGCAAACCTTAATCATAACTGTTCTATTTTGTTTCTGTACTGCATGGAAAGAAGACCTGATATTTTAATAAGTGTTTTCATATGCAATTTTTTTTCCTTCTAGAAATAGTCCAGTCTTCCCTAATCCATAAGACATAAATGGAATGTGGGAAAGTCTATTTTATCTATACCTTCACTGGATGTGTTGGAGGGGTCTGAATCGTTTAACAAGCTTCCTCCCTGCATCATTACTCCATATGAAACAAACAGCATTTGAAAACCATTTCCTTAGATCTCCCTCTTTCACTTAATGAAAGTCTCTTTTTGATTGTCACCGTTGTCTTCTTTTTTTTTTTT